>LBNU01030906.1:1594-27637 GCA_014162995.1 Artemisia annua | reverse complement strand
CCCCTGCCCCTTAAAAGGTTCACCCTTGTACGAACATTATAATGTCGCTTTTCTTTTTATATCGTTATGTTTAGGTATTCTGAAGTGTTTGATCCCAACATTCTTTATATTAGATTAACATACGTAAGATTTACTTCTTACAAGTAATAATGTTTTGTAGTATGATCCATCTTTCAAAAAATTAGAAGTTTAAGGTGCGTTTAGTTGGGGGAAAACACCCTTGTTTCCTACAAAATGTTTTGTGGAAAACAAGGAAAACAGAGATCGCATTCAATCAATGTTTTCCAACAAAATGTTTTGTAAAACATAAAACGTCACTACTTATGTCACCAATCCACAACTCCAAATCCACATCCAAATGCACAAGGCTCCACACCATCTATAACTAGCAATGCAGTAGTCATAATCTACATTTACCAACAATTCTTTAAATGAAGACAATCACCTTGCTCTCCCTTTCATTCATTCTCTCAGTCTTGTCAGTAACTTCAGCTCCCACTTCCGTGCTCGATGTCACTGGAAAAACCTACAGGCAGGCCGGCAGGGGTCAACTACTATATCATACCAGCGGCTCGAAACAGCAGTGGTGGCTGAATTGTACTGAGCCCAACTGGCCCACACAAAACTTGCCCTCTTGGAATTACCAACTCCAAGCCAAGAAGCACGGCCTGCTATTGACTTTCAATCCAGTCAACCCCAAGAAACACGTAATCCGCCTTTCCACAGACGCTAACATCAATTTTTCGGGTCCCACCAGTTGTAACGAGTCCAATTTATGGAGGCTGAAATATGATGAAGCTATACAGCAGTATTTTGTGACCGTGGGAAGTGTCATGGGCGGTTTTGGGCCGGCGCACCATCAGCAACCGAGCCGGGCCCAACCCACTAAGGGGCACTAAATTTTTTATACCCATTATATGTACTAGGCCCAACCCACTTTTTTTATTTTGTAGAAGTAATACTTTTGTTGCAAGAATGATTTTTGTTCGTATTTTTGGCTTTTCGTACTTGATTATGGTCTATGGATATTATAATATAGGGGTACTTTTTTTTCCTTCGTGCTGGGCCTAATTTTTTTTTGACGTTCTTAGCACCGCCCCTGGGAAGTGTACAAGGAAATCCGGGAAGAGAGACCTTGGATAATTGGTTTAAGGTCGAGAAAACCAAAAATGGTTATAAGTTTGTTTTCTGCCCTACTGTATGCAACTTCTGTAAGGTTTTATGCAGGGATGTAGGAATATTTGTGGATGATAACAGACGATTTCCTCTCAGTGATGTTCCTTTTTCTGTACACTTTTTTTCGCGAAGTGACGTGATATGTATAATTGTACACATCTAATTATGTTATACATTGTACTAAATACGCAACAAAGCACCTTGATGTTCTATTTATGCCTGAATAAACGTTGTTGACAGTTATAATACTTTTCTTGTTGACACATTCTAAACAGAAGCAAACAATGGGTAAAGTACCACAAAGAAAAGTGCAACATTTTTCATATTGAAACAATGACAAGTACATTAACCGAGACCTCTACCAGCCTCTTTCCTTGGTGCATCAGCCTTTATACGGGGAGGCCTAACGATACGGTCGACGAGTCCATAATCCAAAGCTTCCTGAGCATTGAACCGCTTAGTTCGACTTAAGTCCTTGTGAACCTGCACATTATGGTTGACAAGTATTCTACATTAAGAATCCAAACATTCAACCAATCGATTATTTCAAAACCACACAAAGAGTTCCAAAACACACATCCAAGAACGAAACACCAACTAAGAAATAGTAGTATCTTAGTGAAAGCATTTTATGCTATACATGAAATAAATGAGTGATTTTTACCGATGATGCTTAAAAGTTACTTGTCTACTATTTTGTGTTTTCGGTATTTGTGTGAAATTTATGAGTAGATGAAGGATTATTGTGAATAAGTTTGCTCGGATTGAGGTTATATCTGCGTAATAAGAGATATGCATGATAGTTACGAATGGGTGTTTGTTGAACCCAATATAGCGCCTTATATGGGTGTCTGTTGAATGTTTCGAATGTTGTTCGGGTATTGAGTCTTATATTTTTTCCTTCGTTTATTGTTTCACAGCATGTATTTGTTACCTGTATAATGCAAGTGAATAATGACTAGTGCTATTCTGATGCATCTCATGGTTTGTTGTTGTTCTAGGTGTCATCTAAGAGTTCATAGTCTCCTAAAAAACACAATGAATCATAGGATTGGTATATTCTTGGATAATTGTTCGATGAGTGGTTTGAGTTACTATGATGGAGTTCTGAACATTAAAAAAGAATTGAATGATAACTTCCCAAATTTACTAATATGTGGAATCTATGGCTATGGAATTGACGTGCTAAAATTGGAATCTTGAAGAGATCGCCATACTGCTGGAGTAAAACTAGTAGACGTCCCGAGTGAGATGAAAAGTGCAGGTGATAAAGACCTAATGATAGCGTTTTTCAAGTATGCACACGACTACCCTACCCCGTCCTACATAATGTTGATTTCGGGGGATGGGGGCTTTACTAAGGTCCTCAAAGGACTAGGTTGCTTAGGTTACACAACAATTTTGGCTCACCCACAAAAGTCCCCATCCCCTGAAATCAACATTATGTAGGAGTTCTTGAAGCAAATTTCATAGAACCCGCACATGACTAGTAGGATTTTGAAAGATCATCCTTGTTCTCGAGGCCATAAACGAAGCTAAAACAAATGCAAATGGACTTCTGGTTTGTTATCTATAAACACCATCTCATTTTTGAGTTATGCTTTTACGTTATGAACAATATTAGTAACTAATTGCCTGAAAAAACTCATTGAATTATACTTTACAATATAAGTAACTAATTGCGTAAAAAAACTCACGAGAGAGAACTGTCACAAAATTGGGCATCAAATGGATCCAACTTTTCAGCACAAGATTGTATGGTAGCTGATGCTATCAGAAACATCTGTGATTTAATTGGTGAGTTAATGAGCAATTGAGCATAAGCACATGCTATCAAACAAATTGTTGTTATTTTTAAAACTATATAATCTATATAATTAACGTTCAAACTTTGTTGCTAACAAATTGCCATATTTAAAAAAAAAAAAAAAAAAAAAAAAAAAAAAAAAAAAAAAAAAAAAAAAAAAAAAAAAGATGGCTGATATATCCTCGTCAAAGATAAGGACACTATATGAGGAACAAGAAAGAAGAGTATGATCTACAGGATAGAATCCCCGTTGTGCCGAAAATCAAGTTGAGCATATTCTGAACGGATCTCTAAAGGTATGTATGTGTATAATTTTTGTTGCATTGCCTTTGATAACATTTGATACACCCAACATTCTTAAAGTGTCAAGTAGGTCTAGAAGGAGGTATCATGACGGTTCATTGAATATATAAAATACATTTAAATTTTTTATGAAAATTATGCATGATTTATATATAACTGAGGATGGAGTTTGAGTCCATTAACCAAGAAGTTATGAAGACACAACAGATTTACTTAGAGGAAATTACTCAATTTGGTAAATTTTCTGATTTAGCATCTACCCTGTTCATACTTTATACTAGTTTAGAATAGATTAAAGGGGTGTTTGGAATTGTGTTTGCATGATTACCTACTTAATGCATTTTGGAAACGCAATTAATTAGTTTTAGTATTTGGCAACATTCCCCTCAAAATGCAAAAACTGAAAAGCATGTAGAGACCTGCTTTTTACAAAACGCAAAAATCTCCTAAGGCCAAAATTACAAAAGTGCCCTTAATATTTAATTTACCTTTTGTTTTGATATTCTTCTTCAAGTTCCATTTTCATGAATTTTACCTTCATTGTGATTCTTCTAAAATTCTAATCGATAAACAACTGTTACATTGCTTCACTGATTTTCCAAAACATTCCCTCATCCTCAATAACAAATCTTTTATTTGAAAGTGATCAATAGTCATCATGGCATTTCTTTAAATGCTACTTCCATCTGAAAAATCAAATAATGTAAAGAAACACATGCTAGTTTAATGAGACTAATGATTAAAATGAAGAAGAAATTAAAGATCAAAATTGATATTTATTATGGAAACGCTTCTTGTGGAAGTTCAGTACCCATATAATGAGACTAATGTTTTTGCCCCTCAAATTATTAAAAATCCAGAGGCAAAAACGTCACAAAGTGCCTCAAAGAGGCCAAAAAATGAAAGTTCAGCACCCATATAAGAAAAAAATTTGTTCGATACCCAAAAGTGACTTTTCTTGGCAAGTATAGTGCTTTAATATGTTATTTGCCCCTTAAATTACACCACCTTAAAGATGTGTATTCCTAAACTTTCACACAGATTTAGAGATGATGAACTCGGCAAGACGTCGAGTAGCAGCACAGCTTGGTTTGCACCTTGTGACTTCAAACATAAATGTCCTTCAGTTAATGGAACAAAGGTATACAAGGCGAGCTGTAGCTGCCACCGCCTTAAACACAAGTAGCAGCTGATCCCGTAGGTTAAATGTCATCTTTTTTGTTTGCTTTTCTATATTTAATTTCTTTAATAATTGTGTTGTTACTAAGTTCCAATCCTTCATTATCTCACAGTGTGCTAAATGTGCATGTTCGTGGAATGGATCTCGATACAAATGGTGTTTTGCTTGGGCACCTACTATTGGTGCATTTGGCTGGAAGTGAATTAGGATGTATAAATCAGAAGTAACCGGAGACAGGTTAAAGAGGCTAGACACCTCAACAATCATTAATCTGCCCTTAGAAATGTGATGCGTGCATTAGCATCACATTTCCAAGGGCAGATAATGATCGGTTGATGTGTCTAGCTTCTTTTAATATATCTCCGGTTACTTCTGATTTAGCCACTCTTTCACTTCCTACCAAATCCACCAATAGTAGGCGCCCAAGCAAAATACCATTTGTCTCGATATCCATTCCACGAACATGAACGGCTAACACATTGTGGGATAAAGAAGGATTAGAACTAAGTAACAACATAATTATTAAAGAAATTTTTAGACAACACACACGCGCATCACTCAGCTGTGCGCTTTGTTTAAAGAAAAATACATGCGTAGATGATGACCGGTGCCAGACGGGGACTTGGAGTGACCGGGTAAATTTTTCGGTAGGGAAATCTAGCGAGTCTATTGACATTGGAAAAAAGAGAGGTAGAAAGGAGTTGTGATTTGTTTAAAGTGACTTCTGTAAGAGTGATATTTAATAAGAAGTTGGTGTGGTAGGTGTGATATTGAATTGTAGTAATGAAAGAATAAATATTGGTAGGTCAAATTATAGTGTGATATTTTATGTTTTGTCATATTGTTCTACGTGGCCTTTTGATTTGTTTTGGCATCATACAACTGAGTGCATGAAACAAGGAGGAGGGTATTGTGGACTCTTTTTGTCAAACGATAAAAATCAGTTCATTTGCATAAAAGGGATCATGTGGTTGGTTCATTTTGGTAATTAGTTTAAATACAAATAATTCTATAAAGTAAAACCCATTATTAAAAAGCCTTTATTAAAAGGCCTTTGACGTTTTTATCTCTTTTATATGAAACCGACTTGGACTTCATCCTCCCATATCAATCAATTCAAGCAAGATATAACTCAAATAGATAACTCAAAGTTGTTTATAAACGAACCATAGATTAATCATTAGAATTATGGATCTAATGGCATGGCGGGGCAAAATATTTGAATAGAAACTCACTTTTTGCAGATCTCTATATTGTTGCAGGTTATAATTATTTGGCAAAGGTATTAGTGAAGAAGCGAGTCAATGAGTTCTGTCAATGAGGAGTCTACACCTCAAATGTCATTTATCAAGAAGTTTTACGTGACGACTAACGTGCATTGTTTATTATCTCATAATTGATGTAATGTTTTATTTTCAGTTTTACTAAATGTTTTAATTTTTTCTTAGATACATGTAAAGAATTATTGTTTCAGTTGAATTATTGCATGTTACAACATTTTGCAATTACATTTTTATCTTTTCACATTCTATTTTGAACGTTATATGAAACACTTACCATAATATCGCATATCGTTAATTGTCTTCCGCTAGAAACCTCCGTTGCTATGCACGGGTACTCGCCTAGTTGTATTAAAATGTGCTACTGGCTAGCAATATTTTATAATTCTACTTGTCAAAATTTGTTCAATATTACTTGATAGTGTGAAATAAGATTGGATATATACAAATGTGAATACTCATACTACAATGTATATTTGATTATTTTTTATAATTAAGAGAGTTAGAAATATATTGTTGAATAACTAACTCAACTTCGCTTACAAAGTTAAACTTAATAAAGCTACAAACAAAAAATATGAAAACAAATCGCTTACAAAGTTAAACTTAAGAAAATTAGACCAAAATATAAAAAGAAATTGTTGGGTAAGACATTTTTTTTTCTTTCTTTTTTCTCCGTACCATTCAAATGTGATTATTCATTCATAAGTAAAACTCCATCCGTATCAAAATTATTGTCAGGAGACAAAAATCACATAGTTTAATAAAAGTTGGATCACTATAATTTTCAACCACTTAAATAAAATATTCCTCCGCTAAATTCTCTAGTTTTTACTTAAAAAGGAAAGTGGACAATTATTTTGAGACATCCCGAAAAAATATACTGTAATACATTCGACTTTTAGTTTACTGTAATACATTTGACTTTTAGTTTACTATAATGCCATGTTAAAAGTATTTTCAGCAAAGCTCCATGTCTGTTCTTTTAGCAAAAGTTTCTATCTCAATGAAAATGAATTTAAGATTTTGATGCCCCCAAATAGTTGATGCTATGGGCCGTCGCCCACCTTGCCCGGCAACAGGGCCAGCCTGGCACACACTCAAACACAAATCCAAGTTGAAAAATCAAAATAATAATAATAATAATAATAAATTTAAAAAAAAAAAAAAAAAAGAAAAAAGAAAAAAGAAAAAGAGACCTCAAAGTTTTTGTCTTTATCCTCGATGAAGACACAAGTGGCGAAAATCGGCGTGTCATGGCGAGGAATGGCTAGCCTCGTAGGATTCGGCGAGGTTTACCGCCGTTACTCCTGATGCTTTAATGGAATGCAACGTTTGGCTGTCAGCAAAGATCCTTTGTCTGTCAACTTCTACAAAAACATTTAATCGGTCTTGCTGAGTATGTGATACTCTGTATCGAATAACCTTGTAGAAGCAGTTTTATTTTCATTTCTATAAAAGTTGGAATAAACCATGTAAGGAAGAACCTTTCTGTTACGTGTGAAGCTTGAATAAGGTTGTATATGGTTGCGACAATTATTCTGTTGATGCAATTTAAAAAACGAACATTGGAGTGTCATTAAAGCCTGAAGCTAAAATTTACTTATAATACGTAATGATCTAGACCCTTAAAGCCTGAAGCTAACAATCATATTAGCTCATAGGGTTTGTAGTATGATCCATCTTTACAAAGTGGAACCATTGGAACTCAACTTGAGAGCTTTTGGTTACCAGCATGGGGATTTTGGACTAATGCTTGCATGATGGAATGTTGCAATTTCAAAACTTAAAAAGTTACAGTAAGTTTGATAAATATATGAACTTTGTGTTAGGCATTTTATTTTGAAAGTTGCAGTAATATAATGAGGAAGCAGCCTAGAACAAGATCCACTCGTTTCTCATCAGACTCAAAATCTTGTTGGCAAAGTTTGACCGCTGACTTTCAAATACAGTAATGATATTTTGAAAAGTCAACGTCACTACGTATGTCACAAAACCACAGCTCCAAATCCACAAGGCTCCACACCATCTATAAATAGCAATGCAATAGTCTCAATCCACATCAACCACCAATACCCTTTAAATGAAGACAATCACCTTGCTCTCCCTTTCATTCATTCTCTCGGTTTTCTCAGTAACTTCAGCTCCCACTTCCGTGCTCGATGTCACTGGAAAAAACCTACGGGCAGGGGTCAACTACTATGTCATACCAACAGGAAACAGCAGTGGTGGCGGTATTGCACCGGGCCCAACTGGCCCACACAAAACTTGTCCTCTTGGAATCACCCAACTCCAAGCCAAGAAGCACGGCCTGCCATTGACTTTCACTCCAGTCAACCCCAAGAAACGCGTTATCCGCCTTTCCACAGACGCTAACATCAAATTTTCCGGTCCCACCAGCTGTAACGAGTCCAATGTATGGAGGCTGAAATATGATGAAGCTATACAGCAGTATTTTGTGAAAGTGGGAGGTGTACAAGGAAATCCGGGAAGAGAGACATTGGATAATTGGTTTAAGGTCGAGAAAACCGAAGATGGTTATAAGTTTGTTTTCTGTCCTACTGTATGCAACTTCTGTAAGGTTTTATGCAGGGATGTAGGCATATTTGTAGATGATCATGGTAACAGACGGTTGGCTCTCAGTGATGTTCCTTTTTCTGTTCACTTTTATCGCTAAGTGACGTGATATAACTGTACACATCTAATTCAGTTATGCATTGTACTAAATACGCAACAAAAAGAACCTTGATGTTCTATTTATGTCCGAATAAACGTTGTTGACAGTTACAATACTTTCTTGTTGACACATTCTAAACAGAAGCAAACAATGGGTCCTAAAGTACCACAAAAAAGCATAACATTTTTCGTATTGAAACAATGACAAGTACATTAACCGAGACCTGTACCAGCCTCTTTCCTTGGTGCATCAGCCTTTATACGGGGAGGCCTAACGATACGGTCAATGAGTCCGTAATCCAAAGCTTCCTGAGCATTGAACCGCTTAGTTCGACTCAAGTCCTTGTGAACCTGCATATTATGGTTGACGAGTATTCACCATTAAGAATCCAAACATTCAACCAACTGATTATTTCAATACCACACAAACAGTTCCAAAACACACATCCAAGAACGAACACCAACTAAGAAATAGTAGTATCTTACCTGTTCCACAGGTTGACCCGTCTTCTGAGCCAACTCCTTGAATAGATAATCTCTAATTCTTAAAAGCTCGTTGGCCTCATTTTGAATATCATCAGCCTGAACATCATTATTTAGTAGCAAATTTACAACAATGACGAAAAGAGAAGGACATATTTCAGACATAAGGTATCTAATAATTGTAGGCTTCTATTGTAAAGATTAGTATGTTCAGACCTGGCCACGAGCTGCTCCAGCTGGTGACTCTAAAGCGATTCTTGAAAGAGGCATTGCAAATCGTTGACCCTGTAACCATGAATACCCACAATCAGCTGATATTTCTACACGGTGTTCTGTAAATTGGGTTCAAAATAAAGATGAATTACCTTTTCACCTGCTGCTAGAAGAAAGCCAGCAAGATTATAGGCGTAACCGACACAGTGGGTGCCAATAGGACTTTGCAAGCTTTGCATTGTGTCATAGATTGCCATACTTGGAGTAAGCTGCATTAGGAACATATCAAACCTTAAAACTTATTAATTATATTTGAAAGTACTAACTATGATGCGAAAGAACTCACATCTCCACCGGGGCCGTTAATGTACATGTACATTCTCTTGGAATTGTCAACACTGTCAAGGTACAACATCGTTGCCAGAATTTGGTTACTAAATTCTTCATCTATATTTTGTCCAATAAAGATAACACGTTCACGATACTGCACCCAAATTCATTATAAATATCAGCAACTAAATAAAATATGCTGTATGAATGATTGTAAAAAGTCATTAACGACTTACAAGGGCATTCCACAAATCAACCCATTGCCAGGTTCCTTCACCAGGAACTCGATACGGTACTCTTGGAGTACCTATTGGCATCATGGTAATACGTCCTCGTGCAGGCTTAATCCCAATCCTGAATATAAAGGTGGGAATCAATATTACATGTGTAGATTGTAATAGTTGCTAGTAACATCTTCTCATATATGAAACAACCAAGCATGAACAGCAAGTGATGAAAACAAAAACGTGCAAAAGTATGAGGTCTATTACAAGTTTATGTTGTGATAGTTGCCAACATTTTCTCATATATGAAATAACCAAGTATGAACAGCAAGTGATAAAGACAAAAACGTAGCAAAAGTATGAGGTGCTATTACAATGTTTATGTGTGAATGAGTTGCGCCAACATCTTTCTCATATATGAAATAACCAAGTATGAACAGCAAGTGCAATAAAGACAAAAATGCTGCAAAAGCGTATGAGGTCTATTACAAAGGTTTATGTTGTGAGTTAGTGCCAAGCCATTTTGCTGCATATATGAAAATAACCAAGTCATTGAACAAGCAAGTGATAAAGACAAAAATGTGCAAAAAGTACTGAGGTCTATTACAAGTTCTATGTGTGTTGATAGTTGCCAACATTTTCTCAGAGTATGAAACAACAAGCATGGAACAGCAAGTTTGATGAAACAAAAACGAGCAAAAGTATCAGTCTCATTTACAATTTACAAGTTTAGTTGTGACAGTTGTAGTAACATTTTCTGGCAAAAGTATGAAACGGCAAGTATATGATAGTGTTTGCAACATGGTGAGGAAACGTAGTCCCATGGGTTTGTGAAAGAGTGATTTAGTTGTTCGAGGCTTTATTTGATGAGCAGTATTAGTTCTGTATTGGCTATGTGAGTTACACAATATTTTAACTTAATGACCATCAAGTGGCGAGGCACTTGTCCTCCTTACAAGAGGTCGCGCAGGAAAGTTCATGCTCGAGGGGGCAACTTTGATATACAAATTGGTTCGATAGGGTCAAATTACAAAATAAACCACATTACTTTTAGGAAATTTACACTACAACTCTTTCGCTAGGGGCACGTGCCTTACCCGTCCCCCTCCTGTCTCCGGCACTAGGTCGAGGGTTCAAACGTCACATTTTTATTTAACACAAAGTGAATCACTTGTTTGGCAACAATTAGGAAGAAACATATTATTATTATTAGTACCTGGGTTCAATAGATTTATGGATTTTCTTGTGCAACTTCAGCACTTAATTAGGTCTAGCAATTCCATAGGAATCTGCAAACAGGTAAAAAAAAAAAAAAAGATTAGGAAAATGAATAAAAATAATAAATGGGAAATAAATAATAAAAAACTTACAGGAATGAAGCCTAATCCAACGAAAAAGCCTTGTCTCCGCAGCTGTAAAAAATTAATTAAGAAAATGATAACAAGTTTAATTATTTTAATAAAGTTTTGTGTGTGTTGAATGGATAAAAGAAATTAATCATAATAATAACTAATAAGTGACCTGACCTGAGAGCAAGAAGGTTGAGGAGGGTGTAGATACGAGAACATGTTATTGATGATGATGAGCCATTCATTGTTACCAAAACCCAAACCAAAGATTTATGTTTCTTCTTCAAAGGGGGGGAGATTGTTTTACTTTTTATGGGATGACGAAATAACCGGGTCGGGTATTTCCTTTTTTCTTATCCGATATGAAATGTTAGTAGATTCTATTTTATATACGGGTTCGCTTGTACTCCACAACAACAAAACACAGTTTAAAGGTCTGTAATAATAATAATAATAATCATCAACTAGGATGACAACAGGGCGGTTTGGGGTGATCCCCATTAGGGTGTAAACGAGCGACCACGGAGCAACTCGAGATCGACTCGAAAATATTCGATTCGACTCGATTTTAAACGAGCCGAGACAACCTCGCGAGCTAACTCGATCTTGACTCGATTACACCATTTACACCCCAATATATATATATATATATATATTAGTACGGGGGTATATATATAGTACCGTATAATATATATATATATATACTACTACTATATAATATATATATATATATATATAATTATATATGGGATATGTGTATATATAGCATATATATATCACTATATGCTGTGTGTATATATATTATAATATATATAATATATATATATTAATATAATAATATATATATATATATATATATAATATATATAGGTGATATATATAATATATTATATATATATATATATATATATAAGGGTGTGTAATCGAGCCGAGACAACTCGCGAACAACTCGAGATCGACTCGAAAAATACTCGACTCGACTCGATTTTAAACGAGCCGAGCTCGAGCATGTCAATACTCAACTCGACTCGGCTCGATTACACCCCTAATCCCCATTCCCAAACCCGATTACCAGTTCTCCTCAAACCCGCCCCGATCCTTATCGGGGATCTAATAGGGGCACCCCATTGAGGCGTGATGGTCCCCCAAACCCTCCCGTATTAATCGGGGATCTCATCGGGATGTCCTCTTTTGGTGCAATTATCTATCAAAGCAGCATTATTTCACATTTATTGTTATTTTTAGACCGTTAGCAATAACGAACATATTAATAATCAATTACAAACAAGCTTTATTAATTTTTCAACAAATTTAGATGCTTTCAGCAGTTAACCGCTCCGCACTTGGCTATCCAGCGTAGTATTATACTATTATACATAAATAATGATAAATTATACCACCAAAAATTAAAACTTAAAAATATGACTAAACGAGTTTCTATAATCACAATTTTGCATTCTTAGAAATATAAAAAAAAATAACAATATTCGAGTAATATTTTTTTATTATGTAAATACTAAATATTAATCGGGCGGGGCGGGGCGAGGATTCCCCGCTCCCCGCCCCAAACCCGATTAAAATCCCCGTTTAATCCCCAAACCTGTCTCGTAACCCGATTAGGATGCCCCGTCCCGTCCCAATTAGTTCGGGTTCGAGTTTTATGCCATCCCTAAATATCAAGTAAGGGTAATATGGTAATCTACATCACACTACAACAAAATAGTAACATACTCACACTTATCAGAGCATGTTTCCACACTTTAAAGTGTGAAGAATCAAAAAGTTCACACTAGTATGCATGTAAACCAATTGGGTGTATCAAATATTTCCACACTTTTACGTGTGAAGCTTTATGAATATTTTTCACACTTTTAAGTGTGAGCGTTTTAAAATAATTCTTCACACTTTTAAATTTTTTGTGATAATTTTGATTTTGAAATAATTTTTCACACTTTTAAGCGTGAGATTGAAATTTATCACACTTTCTAATTGTGAGGATTTTGAAACAATTATTCACACTCTTCAGTGTGAATATCTTTAAAAATAAAGTTCACGGTTTATAAAGTGCGAAGAAAAAAACGTGTAGAAATGATAAATTTGTTGTAGTGACAACTTTTTATATCTATTTTTAATACTGTACAATTAATTTGTGACATACTAAAAAGAAAATATGGACAATAATATTGGCACAGAGGGAGTATAACATTTGTGTTGTTAGAAATTCTGACAAGATTAATACTCTCAGCGTTTCAAAATTATTGTCTCCAAACAAAAAACACGCGTTTAAGAAAAATGAGACTACTACACTCCTCAACTAATCAAATATCATTCGAACCCGCTAAAGACTATAATTTTTTATTGGTTGACACAAAAAAGAAACTACTATTTTGAGATATGTCAAAATTGAATAAAGACTATACTTTTGGGACGAATTGAGTAATAAGAGACGTCGTTGTCATTCTTTGTATATATACACTTGTCAAACTAATTATAAACAAAATCCGGAACCCTACACGCTACATGTCAAACAAGCTTTATATGTCAAACGCTAAATGCTGGTTATTAGTTGATCTAAAAACGCTCTAAAATGTTGCATATAGTAGTTTAAAGTTTAAACTTTAACCGTGACGCGAATCGAACTGGACGTCAACAAAAAGAATGTACTCTTTCACATGCTATGGGCCGAGAATTAAACCACACATATTGGTCCCGGTCCGTTTAAAAGGTATCAATGGTTCACAAACAATTATAAGTGTTTATTTTATCACTTCTTAAAACGCATAACTACATACGCCATAATTACTTAAAAAAAAAGGGCGATACCCATTCGGATCATAAAAGTTGGTATCGATTTATCACTTATCGCTTGAAAATTTTACTTTTCATATTCGTTTTCTACTAGATGATATTTGTTGCTTATTATGACCTTTTCTACCTAGTTAGGTTATCTCATCTTTTTCTACAAGGAATGATCTTATGCATTTCATATTTTCATATAATAAAGTTGTAGTTTTATTTACTTATTTAATGAACCTTAGATAATTTGTTACACTAATACTCTATTATCTCAATAGGTAGGAATATAATTGCAATGCTGAGTCAATGTAACATAAGCTTTTCGTACTGTCTCACACTCTTACTTGCTTTGGATCGTTACAAAGTGAAACTTCATTTTACACAACCAAATAAAATACATAGATTTGGATTTAGATTTATATTTAGATTGTATCAGCCTAGCTAGTAATCTAGGTAAACAATCTGTGCAAGCTTATATGAATCAAGCTTGCGCTTTGTCTCCCTTAATTATATGGTGATATGATATTACATCATTAAACATCATTTTTGTTAATCTTCTTGCGGTCATCTATGACTCTCTCATCTCTTGGAATATGTTCATGTTGCAGTTAAATATCGACAGTTGCTCATAAACCATGGTGCACCCGGCAAAAGGAATCTTTATCTCATGGTAAAGAACACACACATNAATTGTATTTTAAATGTATTTTTATTAGTATAATTTTCATCAAATATTATATAACACAAACAAAAATATTTAAAGTCAAAATTGAAGAAGAAATACTACAAAACTTCAAACTGGACAACTAATATGAGACGGAGGTAGTAATCGTTTTCTTTAAAAATAAATACATAAACAAACATTACGTTTTTTTTTTTTTTTTTTTTTTTTTTTTTTTTTTTTTTTTTTTTTTTAAATTTTTTACAAATGAAAGTTTTACCTTTAACTACTTATTGTTTTATTTAAAGTTTACATTAAATGTTCCTTTCTATTTTTATTACTAGACAATTAATTTAATAGCATACTAAAATAGAAAAATGGACAATTAATTTGAGACATACTAAAAAAGAAAAGTAGACAATAATATTGGCACATAGAGAGTATAGCATTTATGTTAGAAATTTTGACAAGATTAATATTTTCTCCGTCCCAAGATTATTATCCTCAAACAAAAAACACACATATTAAAAAGACTGAGACCATTAATCTTTCCGATCA
Source organism: Artemisia annua (assembly GCA_014162995.1). Taxonomy (NCBI): domain Eukaryota; kingdom Viridiplantae; phylum Streptophyta; class Magnoliopsida; order Asterales; family Asteraceae; genus Artemisia; species Artemisia annua. Next base: position 12,601 of record LBNU01030906.1, on the reverse strand, counting down.
ATCAAATATTATCACATCCACTATATATATTTTTTATTTACTTTTTTTTTTTTTAATTGGTTGACAATCATGGATGGACCTTAGTGGAGACCGGGGAGGGCCACGCCCCTCTCAAAACTTTGAGGTTTTACTTATATTTGTTCGCACGAAATAGAACTTGGGCCCTCTCATATTAACTAATATAGTACTCGGCCCTCCCAATACATTTTCCCAAGTTCTGTCTATGTTGACACTTGACAATAAAAGGAGAATATTATTTTGGGACATATCAAAATAGAAATGAGTACTATAATTTTGGGACAGATTGATTAATAAGAAATTTACTTGTCATTCTTCCCATATATAGCACCTGTAAAACTAATTCTAAACAAAATCCATAACCTTCACACTAAATGTCAAACAAGCTTTACATATCAAACGCTAAACGCTGGTTATTAGTTGATAAAAAATGCTCTAAAATGTTGCGCGCTAGTGTAAATTTGGTATTGATTTATTCTCAAAGCAAATACGAACGAGACTCAGGCTTTTCAACTAGCGACACAAGCTTATTCTCTTGGGCGAACGTAGTTTTATTTCTTATTTTTTTTACACACGAACAAGTGAACAACTTTATACATTACCGCACATGAACCGAATTGGACGTGAACAAAAACAATCAACTCTTTCATGCTATGGGCCGAGAATCGGACCACACATATTAGTCCCGGTCCCGTTTATCAATGGTTCACAAACAATATATAAGTGTTTATTTTATCACTTCCTAAAACGCATAACTACATACTCCATAATTACTTTTAAAAAAAAGGGCGAAACCCATTCGGATCGTAAAAGTTGGTATCGGTTTATTACTTATCGCTTGAAAATTTTACTTTTCATATTCGTTTTCTACTAGATGATGATATTTGTTGCTTATTATGACCTTTTCTACCTAGTTAGGTTATCTCATCTTTTTCTACAAGGAATGATCTTATGCATTTCATATTTTCATATAATAAAGTTGTAGTTTTTTTACTTATTTAATGAACCTTAGATAATTTGTTACACTCTATTATCTCAATAGGTAGGAAAATAATTGCAATGCTGAGTCAATGTAACATAAGCTTTTCGTACTGTCTCACACTCTTACTTGCTTCGGATCGTTACAAAGTGAAACTTCATTTTACACAACCAAATAAAGTACATATATTTGGATTTAGATTTATATTTAGATTGTATCAGCCTAGCTAGTAATCTAGGTAAACAATCTGTGCAAGCTTATATGAATCAAGCTTGCGCTTTGTCTCCCTTAATTATATGGTGATATTACATCATTAAACATCATTTTTGTTAATCTTCTTGCGGTCATCTATGACTCTCTCATCTCTTGGAATATGTTCATGTTGCAGTTAAATATCGACAGTTGCTCATAAACCATGGTGCACCCGGCAAAAGGAATCTTTATCTCATGGTAAAGAACACACACATCGATCCACTTCTTTGCTTTTGGAATGCTATATGACCCTAAACATATAGAACCACAGTTTTTGTCTGAGCTGCTAGATATAATTCTTGTGCTATTTTTTCTTTGTCTTGTTACAGCGACATACCAATGGCTCAATTCATCATCAACTACAATAACTCACTGCCTCAGTCACAAAAGTTCATTCTACATATTCTGGATGATAGTCATCTATTTGTGAGCAGCAATGTCGATGGAATGATAAGAAGTGCCATTCAAGAATTCAGAGACAAGATCACCTATGAGAAGCCTACTTAATAGATGTAGTTTTCAGTTGCATTTGAGTGTAGTTTTTGATGATGATTCGCCTTTTATAGATGCTGTTGCCTGACTCAGGCCTCATGGTTTAATACAATAGACCCGTCTGTTTCGGTTTCAGAATTATGCATTGCGGTCGTCAACTGGTTTAGTCATGGTTTCACTAATTGGTTTGTTTATACTTCTATTACATATGTTGAATCAAACTAGACTGAAGAAAAGTTTTGGTTTAATACAATAGACCTGTCATCTGGTACACTTTCGGAATTATCTGATGCAGTAGTCTACTAGTGTAGTCATGGTTTCAGAAGAACCATTTGGTTTGTTACTTTGTTAATCTTTGATTATATATGCTGAATCAAACTAGACAGAAATAAAAAAAGTATTCTGTTCTTTTTCTAATGGCGTTTTAAGGGTCCTAAAGTCTTAGAACGATCAACAGAAGTATTTGGCTCATGGTGTTGACAAATTTATCAAACCAGATCAAAGTTCACGCATCTCGCCATTCTCATATTAGTGGTTTCCATCTATAATATCCAATTACGTAAAGCACACAAAATGTATGCCAAACAATTCATGGCCATTTGGTTGATAATGTTTGAAGTGTCATAATCAATTGTCACAAGACAAAAAACAGCAACAAAGTTTGTATGCAGTAACTTATAATTAAAGAATATAGCAAAACTTTATCTTGATAGGTAGTCATAAGGATGTTTGCAGATATCATTTTTGAAGAGAAAATGTTACGGGTACTAAAATATGTATGATGATAGAAACTCAGCTGGTGTCCATGCAGAAGTTTATGGATAGAAAGTAGGTTCATAAATGAAGAACACATGGCTGAATATTCATTCAAGTGGATCCATCATAAATGTCACATAAATCATGAAGGTCTGTATTTCTATTAGGACCAAATATTTCTCGATGATTAATGGGAAAAACAATGAGGAATCGAATAAAACATAACTAAACTCATGAAAATACATGGCTGGCGAAAAAAACAGCAAATGAATTTATACTGTAGTTTACAGGTGATGATCGTATAATATCTACATGATGACATCATCATCCAACGCATTAGCAATCATCCTGCAATGAGCAAGAGAGAATCAGATGGTTCCAGTGGCACAGACCTTATAAACTAGTAGCAAATACAAATAGAAATTTGTACTTACCAAAATAAAGTGATGAATATGAGAATTATAATATAACCGAGTTTAATAAGGCGTCGCTTCTTTTCCGAGTTGAGATGGTTAAAGATCTCTGTCACATCAACAAGGTGCTCTCTTCGACCGTACCTGGTATTTTATGCAACGTTTAAACCGATATGCATGTAAGTAAACTACTAATTAGTAGTTCTGCTAAATATAACTCTTAGGCAATACGTGTAAGAGATTAGAACATGTGACTATTGTACTTTCTCCACGTTAAGGGAGCTATATAGTTAGAATACAATATCACTCCCTGTTCTACCTCTTAAGACAACCATGAGGATTATGTTTAGCGAATCAATATTGCAATAATGAATTAACCCGATTTAGTTGATTATCTGATTCTTACTATTAAGAGGGGGAGACTTACAATCTCACGTTGTAGTATAGATACGGCGCACCCAAAAGAAACATCACCCAGTGGCCCGTCACAAGATATAGAATACACAAAACAGCTTGTGTGATGAATTCAGGTAAGATGACATAGTTTATCCGATCTGTAGAGTCGTAAGGATTCCAGTAATCAAATTCTAAATCCACAAAGCACATAATCTGCAGAAGAATATGACTAAATGTAAAAAAGGAAAAATAAATTTTATTAACCTGACACATATACCATTTAATAAATTTAAAATGCATGATCACAAACTCACAATGCATCCTTATAAAACATTCCTTTTTTTAGGATCTGATTATGAGTGATAACGAGGACAGAAAACAATATGAAAGAGATCAAACACCTGATAAACGACAAGAACGAGAAGAGCTATGTTGAAGAAGAAAAAGAGTAGCCATGCAATTATCTCCCACATGGATCAACTAAGACAAGCTTACAACGATAGATTTCTCAAATTTGAAGGATTGGATCCGGAGAATGATGTGTGATTCTCCGGTACCGGAATGATTTGTAATTCAATGTTGTCTTTCTCAGGCTCGCGATCATTCATGTAAAAAGGTTCAAAAGAGAGCTGTATATTTGGTTTTCAGTAATGAAACCATCCACAAGACATTCTAGTCATTTACTAAACTTTTTTTGCGCATGATACATATTTTTGGGTGGTTAATTATGGTATTCATTTGGCACATCATAGACATTCTAGTAAGGAACAATTGGCCCATTCTGAAAAAAGCTGCCCACAATGCATTTAATGTTCAATAGAGTATCACGACACAGCCACGTCAGAATCTCATAACTTATAAATGCATAGAACCTACAAGCTTTAACACATTTTCACATCATCTTATGTTTTAAAAGTTACTCCTACTTATTTTCTCAGTTACTATTGTTACCAAAAAGACTCGAATATAATACTAAAAGAAAAATACAAGAATAGGAAAAATAGATTTTGCTAGCTATATAATAAAGGACAAAACCATGATCAAATATAACCGCACGCAATTTTTTTTAAACCGTAATATAATATACTTAAAAAGTGAATGAAAACGAAGAATTCATTAAAATGATAAATAAATGAACATATTAACTAAATAATACTAGAAACGAATTTCGATGATCCGGGTGCATTTAGAAAGAAATCGATGTTTTTTTTTCTTCAAAAATTAACACTACATCGAAAAAATCTATAAGGGTTCCCGAGAACCCGCGAGAACCCCCTTCTTCCGTCCATGTATATAATGACGTGAACANTATTTTTTTAATAAAAAAAAAAAAAAAAAAAAAAAAAAAAAAAAAAAAAAAAAAAAAAATCTTTATCTCTACTACATATAAAATGAAAATGGTAAAATGTGAAACGTTAAAAGTTGAAAATGGTTAAAGATGAGATAAATATGTGAAATGTTAAACAAGATTTGAAATTGCAGGAAATGTGTGGTAAATTTGGTAATACATTCATGACAATGAAAGGCTTGTATATGACTTATATATGGCATGTTCTTTGTCTTCCGCTATTTTAAAAAGTGTAAGTAAAAGTGTAAGTTTTGCTTACACTTTAGTAAAAATGTGATGAGTTATGAAGTTTTGACTACACTTTTTGTAAAGTATAAGTAAAAGTCTATTGTTTTTACCTACACTTTTTAAAAAGTGTGAGTAAAATGTATTATTTTACCTACACTTATATAAATTACTTACAATTTTTAATATGTGTGTGCAAAGGTATAAGTTTACCTACATTTTTAAAAAGTGTGAACATTGTTTAGGTTTTAACACACGCTTTTACAACACTAGACGAATACCCGTGCATAGCAACGGGATTTTATGGCGATAGATAGTTTATTGATAAAAAAAAAGTTTATAGGTTATAAACGAAAAATAATAAAAGTTTGAAGATTTGGGAATTAAACATAATTTTTTGAAACCCGGTTCGACCCGGGTGGTTCAGCCGGTTGAACCATTCCGGTCGAAAAATGGGTTGATTTAAATCGGGTCAACTTGCTATGTTGGGTCGAAAACTGGTCAAATTAAAACACAAACCGGGTTGACCCGGGACGCTTCAAAACCCGACGGGTTGACCCAGTTTAATTTGACCCATTTCCGAGCCAACCTAGCAAGTTGACCCGGTTTAAATCGACCCATTTTTCGACCGGAACGGTTCAATTGGTTGTACAATGTAAATAAATCATTATACTTTTAAGTAATGGATAATGTTTTGAAACCCGGTTCGACCCGGGTGGTTCAACCGGTTGAACCGTTTCGGTTGAAAAATGGGTCGATTTAAACCGGTCAACTTGTTATGTTGGGTCGGAAATGGGTCAAATTAAACCGGGTTTGAAGCGTCCCGGGTCAACCCGGTTTGTGTTTTAATTGGTTGTACAATGTGAATAAATCATTGTACTTTTAAGTAATGGGGTGTTTTAATAAGAGTATTAATTACATTTCAATTAATTTGTATGAAACTCAACAATTGAAAACTCAACATACCCGGTTTGTGTTTTAATTTGTTGTACAATGTGAATAAATCATTGTACTTTTAAGTAATGGGGTGTTTTAATAAGAGTATTAATTATATTTCAATTGATTTGTAGTTTCCATCAATAGCAGCTCGTTTCCATCAATAGCCGGTTGAAACTCAAGAATTGAAAACTCAACATTGACATTGAAAACTCAACATTGACCTTGAAAATTCAAGGTTGACCATTTTTCCTTTATAAGTAGTAGAGATAATATTAGTAGATAGATCATGGATGGAAAGAAATATTTAAGTGAGCTAATTTTCTTATTGTGTTAAATAGTAACTAATGCTTAACTAAATAAATGTAAAAAAAATATATATATAAATAAATAAATAAATAAAAATAAAAAATCGCTTAATTAAATTCACAACATAATATTGACATGGGTCCTTTTCATTACAAATAAATAATAACACATACATATGTATGATTTTATAAACATTTTATACATTAGAGTTAATTGCACTATTGGTCCTTGTGTTTTGGCTAAATTGCATGTTTGGTCCCTAAAACTTTGAAAATGCAACGATAGTTCCGATTTTAAAGTTTGGATTGCACTTTTGGTCCCTGAATAAAGTTAAATGACTAAAATACCCTTTGTCTTCTTTGACAGGGGTAATTTGCTCATTTCGCACTGATAAGGACAAAAAAATGCAACCTTGTCCAAACTTCAAAACGAGAATTATTGTTGCACTTTCAAAGTTTTAGAGACCGAACCTTCAATTTAGCCAAAACACAAGAACCAAAAATGCAATTAACTCTATACTATAAAAAAAACCTTTTATACACACTCACAAGTAAAAATATAAAAAAACAAAATTCACAAAATGCTGAAAATCACCAAACGCCCCCCAAGTATTAATTAACAAACCTGCTCAGGTATTAATTACTCCTGAAATTATTATGGTGTTTGATCTGTGGATTTGAATTGATTCGTTGAATTTAGTTCATTAGATGTTTATAAGGTGTTTGATGATATGCCTAAGTTAAAAGAGATGATTTGGCTCGTCACATACATGATTTGAATGTTACGACAAGTGATTTGTAGGATAAACTTAGGCTTACTTTAGTCTTTATATGCTCTGCTCATACCGTTTGTTCAAAATCTTTATTAATATAGTAGTATATAGGATTGAATTGTGTGCTCGTATTTAAGTGCCATGTATGTAGATTATTATGTGGTATCTAGTAGACATAGATGTAAACGAGAACTAGTAAACATAATAATACCCCTAAGTTTTTATGTGTGACATACTGACATAGTGTTGACAAGTTTTTATGTTAGATTAGAAAGTTAGTGCATGCTAGTAGTTTGTTTGATGTCTGTTGGTGGATTAAAAATGTACTGTTACTAGAATCGAGTCTACTTTTTTATTGATCAATTTTTAGCGATACTGCAATATGTGAAACAGAGCCATCACGCAATTGTTGGACAACCTTCTCAACAAGGCATTTTTCTCGCTTGTTTTTTGATAGTTTTAGAATTGTGGACAGTTGATTGTGTATCTTCTAGACCTTACAAACTTAATTCATTTGACATCAATATGAATAACTCATTTAACAGTTAGGCATTAAAGTTATATTATTTTGACCCATTAACTAAATAATGGCTCGACTTTGGTTTAGCGATAGAAGGGAACGGGTCAAGTGGGTCGAACGTGTCAAGTGGGCTGAATATTGTTCAAAGAAATTCATTTTGTGTAGACAAGGATCTGAACTTTTGTAGACACATTATGTGTCAGGATAGGTCTGTCACCATAGACTTTTACTGGATCCTTTATTATTTATTACTGGATCCTTTATTATTTGTAGACACATTATGTTTCAGGATTGATTGTGTTAGGGTTTATGATTTATTACTGGATCCTTTATTATTTTTTTAGTTTAATGTACTGTAACAGGTTATTAGTTGATTCATATTTGATTTATAACCGGTAGGATGGAATATATGATTAGTTTTTTGAGTTAGTTTTATATTCAGTTTGTCAAAAAGTTTGTCACATTAGTATGTGCATTGCGGATCTAAGAATAACAAATATGACCATCATTGGATGATTCCTTTAAATTGCGGTTCTAAGTCTTGGTGTTGGTATCCATAGTTTCTCTGTTTTAGGGTGTTTCCTGTAACGTTAAAACGTGGTAATACATGAGTTCTTCTTGAATTTGTGGGTTTATTGTACGCTTATAGGTAGACACTAGATAATTTGGAAAGTGTATATGGAGGTAATGATATCAGCAATTGCAGGTGTTTCGTGTAACTGTTTCTCGGTTTGCTTGCTCTAACACACACACACACACCCCTTAAATCAATGCAAGGACCAGCTACTAAGGTGTTAGTTGTAATGAGCCTCGTATTAGTTGTTTTAGCTTTAAATTTAGTTTGACTTCTTGTGGTTGTCATTTTCCAAGTGTTATATTATCAGTCTCTTTCTTATATGTGTATATTTTTTGCAGCATTATTTAGTATCAGTCAAACAAGATTATCATAACATGAATGCTCAACTTCCGTCTTTGGACAAGATCAGTAACCTTCCTTCATCCATAATAGAAAACATCCTATGTCTTGTACCGATTAAAGAAGCAGCAAGGACAAGTATCCTCTCTAAGGAATGGAGGTACAAGTGGATTACAATTCCAAAACTTGTATTCCATGAGAGATTGTTTGAACTGTCAACTAATGATAGTCAGGAATCTGAAAAGATGAACAGGTGTAAGTTTTTCTATGCTATATACCAAGTTCTGTTTGTTCATCAGGGTCCAATACTGGACTTCACTCTTGTTATGGTTGCAGATAAGACATGTTATGAAATTGACCAGATTATAAATCATTTGTCGAGGATGAATACTGTCAAAAGATTAAAGCTTTACTTGAGTGAATCTTATGATTGTTACAAGTTACCCTTATCTATCTTCTCGTTGCATCAGTTAACACACCTATATCTTGGTAACCTAGATATTCACCATCAACCACCATTCAATGGATATGGTAACCTAACTAAACTGCACTTGAGCGATGTAAATATGCCTCCAAAAACTCTTCTACATCTGTTATCAAGTTGTCCATTACTTAAAACCCTCACATTGGTAAGTTACAATTACTAGTGTGTGTGTGTGTGTGTGTATTACTAGTGTGTGTGTGTGTGTGTGTGTATGTGTATTACTGTATTACTAGTGTGTGTGTGTGTGTGTGTGTATTACTAGTGTGTGTGTGTGTGTGCGCGCGCGCGCGCGTGCGCCCTTGCAGAGTTTCATTACTTATCTTATCTGAATATTGCAAGTTGATGCAGCTTTATAATGAAAAGAATATTCTTGGTGATAACTCCACTGTCATTGAGCTGTTCAAGAGTTTAAGTGTGCTTGAAAATCTGACTACATGGACTTGGCTCATTGAGGTAATGTTTAATCACATGATATGTCATTGTTTAAATTTGTTTAAAAAAATTATTTTGCTAGTATGTTTATATTGGCATATGCTTCAAGGGTTTTGATTTAGGACCGGTTCCAAGAGAGCTTCCAGCTTCATTAGTCAACCTCAAATACTTGTGTGTAGAGCGAATGTTTTATTTTACCAGTCCGGAGGAGTTACGTTTTCTTGTTCTTTTGATCAAAAGCTCCCCAAATTTGGTTAAACTTAAACTTAAGGTAAGTAGCATAAGTCTATTTCTTTATCCTATTTTGTTTTGATTCTCATGCAAAAATTAATTGATTACAAGAATTGCCAACATTTCCTGTAGATAGATGAAAGTTCAGCGATAGATCGGGATGCTCAAAAGTTTTATAAAAAAAGTCCAATTAAACTTAACGAATATTCAGATATTTGTTTGGAGCATCTGAATGAATTAGAGCTTGATGGTTTCTTCAATTTAAAGCTTCTTTTGGATTTTGTAAAGCTTATCTTGTCCAAGTCACCCATGCTGAAGAAGGTGAGGATATGGCTTCACCATCTAGTTACTAAGGATGAAGAGTCAAATATTTGCGAAGTTCTCAAAAGGTCCCCACTTGCATCACCAGAGGTAGAAATTATGGTTGAGCATTATGACTAATTAAATGCATGCATTATAGACGCTGTCACTCAAGATTACTCGACTTTCTTGCAAGTAAAATGCTCAAATGGTGTCATTAAATTGATCTTGTTTTCTAAGATTTATAGGCAGGGAGACTTTGATATGTTATTTTGTCAGGCTTTTGGTATCTTATCATTGCGTACCTAAAATGTGGTATTTTGTGATTTGACTTTCGTTGAGTTGCTTACTTCAGTAGATTTTTTGATGCATCAACGTTATTCATTTTTCATTTGCTGTTTCATGTCGTGGTTTGTGTTAAATATTAAGGGAAATTAGTACTCAATACCCTTGTGTTTTTGTTTCAGAAGAGGAACATGATTTTGATGCATACGATTCCAAATCTTAGATTTATTGTTTGTCTTGACTATATGCTCTTAAAAGTTTCTATCAATTTTGAGCATGGACACAATTATTTCATCTATTTCTAATTATTAGTAATATAAAACAAGATACTATAATTTTCATTTTATAGTTTTTGCCTTCACACAAAACTATCATAAAGTTAACTTGTTAAGCTATCCGCCTATCCGTAGTCTTCACCGTTCATTTTACCTCTCACACAACTCCACAACAGCGCCGCATTAGTTCCCCTCAGTCTGCGTCACTCATCACTCAAACCCTCGTAACCATCACTCACCATTTACCCATGGCTACTTACGCACACACAAACCTCACAACTCCGATCCAACTCACTGCTAGCCCAAAATAATGTTCCCCTCGCGCCTTAGAGAAAGGATGGTTTATATTGGCCTATTGGGTGTCAAGTGTGATTGAGTGATAAACTGATACAGTGAAGCTAATCGTATTTAATCACTTTTCTAGTATGTTACTTATATGCAGGGACGGAGCCGGGAACAAATATTACCGGGTGCACAAATTTTTTTTAACCGTAGTATAATAGAGTTGAAGATGCTAACTAAATAAGACTAAAAACACATTTCGATGGACCGGGGTCATTTAAGGTACATTTGGGAAAAATCGATGTTTTTTCTTAAAATTAACACTACGTCGAAAAAATTCATAGGTGTCCTGGGCACCCACGGGACCCCGCCTGGCTCCGTCCCTG
>LBNU01030902.1:110158-136150 GCA_014162995.1 Artemisia annua | reverse complement strand
CACTCTTACCCTTTTGTTTATTATTGACCGGTTGGAAACCATCACCATCCTTATGTGTAGGCTGAACTAGAGGGGGAACATATTTAGGACGGTTGTCCAGAGTATGACCAAATAGCTTACAAGTGTCATACCTAGGTGGTTTCCACTCGTATTCAACCCGAACCTTTTCAATAGTAGAACCCGACCCATCAAGTAAGGGTATCTCAATAGTGAGACTCTCCCTAAGAACCTCATCTGCCTTCACTTCAATCAAGCACCTAGCAAAACTACTTCGGCCCCATGATTCTAAACACATTTGACTAGTATAAGAATCCAACATTTTTGGCGTACCAATCAATGTGGCAAGAAAACTGAGACCATCATCGGAGAACATAGCAAGAGGGACACCATGGAATTTAACCCACAACGGAATATTAGTCAAATCCTCTTTAAGTAAATTAGTTTTCAAAGTCCAAGGTTTAAGAACAATAGGCACATTCCTAATCATCCACGGACCATTTTCAATGACATCTTCAACACCTTTCTTCGTGGTAAACTTAAAGAAAAATAAGCCTTTAGCATTCATCATAACCTTTTTAATACCATACTTAGCTCACGCATTACGCACATAATAATCAACAACTGGAAAAGCAATATGTTTACCAAGGAAATAACCATAGAGAGTATTCTCAAATCTAGAATTTACTTCTTCAACCACTTTCAGGGGAACTGAGAGATCCATACCATTTGTTTTACCACTACACTCTAGCCTACGAAAGTTAGATTTCAGCTTCTTAGAATCATTAGACATTGCACTCGCATAAGAAACCGGCTTCATATTAGGTACATTCGAAGTTGTAGGCTGTTCCAAAACACTTGTAGTATTTTTAAAAGAAGCAACTAGAGGTGATGAAGTAGCAGCCACATTCTCCACATTCTTTAATTCAATATCGTACATTGCTTCCTCAAAATCCTTACAAGCATCCAAAACCACTTGATCAATACTATTAGATTGACTAGCATTTACATCCGGACCAGGTTGTACGGCTTCATTAGAAGGGTTAATATCAGGTTGTGCAAAGGTAGTGTTATTAGCATTTACAATACCACTCGCACTAGAGGAACCATGTTGTTTATTACAAGTACTACCACCACCAGTTGTGGCATCAACACCGTTACCCTTTATCGTCTTATCAATAGACTGGGGCTGATTCAAAATTTCATTAGAGGGACTAGTAGGTTTATTTATATTAGGAGTAATACTAGAAGTAGTCGAGAGAGTAGGGTTACTCCCCATAGAAGTAGTGTTACTTTTAGAACGAGTAACTTCAATAGACGTATCACGAGTATTCTTACTTACACTAGAATTAGAGTTATAATCTTCTCCAGTAACCTCAGTAGACTAAAAATACAATGGATTAGACTTATTCATATAACCAGTTCCAACAGCCCCGTCACCACCCTTTGGGTTCATCGTTGGTTCCACAACTGACTCACTAAGACTAATAGGATTAATAGGATCAGATGCTGACCAAACATGAGTACGATTAACATGTGAAACTGGTTTCACCTGCTTTTCATTGATACCACATTTACTTGTACCTCATTGGCTGATAATGCACCACTAAAAGGTTGTTGAAAAACACCAGTAGACCAAGCTAATTCTTCCACATCCAAAGCATTAAGACTACTATTTTCCTTCATTGAAACCGTATTCAATTCACCGAAATTAGTACTAGCCACGTTAACATTATTAATAGTCACATTATTATCAAGTTCCAAACTAGGGTTTCGCAAAACCCTAGCAGCCTTTTTTGGTTGAGTCGCACCACCATTGTTCCTAGCGTCCAAACCCATTAACCTTTGCATACGAGCATCCAATTCATCCACATCAACCTTACTAACAGATTTGGATGCATTCTTGTTACTTAGAAAACCTTTATTCATCTCTCAAATACCCATGTACAGTAGAACAATCCTAAGAAGACAGCAAACCCTTACTTGAAGCAGTGCTTAAACGCAAGCACCAGATAAGCTAACCTCCTGCCATAGTATCGATCGACAAAGAATAATGATATTAATGACAATCGACTTAATATATAAGTGAACGAAACCTTTAACAGTTAATAAAAACCGATTAGGATAACCCTAAAGTCGGTTTGGAAGATTAATTAAAATGCTAAGTCGATTAGAAAAAAACACCTAAAAAACAATATGATTTAAGCAACGAATTAGATCAAGGAGTGATAAACACGAATGCAAATCACTAACTTAAACAATTAGGAGCAGAAATCATACGATTAGAAGAAATTTTTAGAAAACTGGTTAGGGAGTAAGATTTTTTTTTTTTTTTTTTTTTTTTTTTTTTTTTTTTTTTTTTTTTCGCTAGAGAGAGAGGAAAGCGTGGTTTATGTAATAGTGATTAAAAATGTAATAAGTTTATTATCAGTTTGTCACCAATGATTGGAAAAGTATAAATACAACAATCATTGGATGACAACGACAACTCTTTTTACATTTTCAATTTGTGGTAAAGTTAACATAATATAGACATTTCTCGATTACTGATTTGTTCTCTCTCAAACTGGTACTAATAATTGGCATTGAGTGTTCCAATAACTTATGGAACGTTGTTCTAGATCGTTAGTCGACCGCGAGGTTGTTCTCTTTGAACACTTGCTATGGATGCTTGATAATGCCGACCCTCAAAGGGACTCTTTAGAGGATATTGTCGACTTGTATGCTTGCTGAGATTAATTAATCCAACTTCTTCTTACACCGTATTTATCATGTATACCATACTATTAAGCCAAAGGGGTGCTATGGGCTCCCTAGCTACAGATTAATTAGCTTAAAGCTGTCTTTAATCAACTAATTAACTTTCTCTATGATGTTTCCAACTAATGTGTAGCTGATGGTTGATTATTTCAGTAGCTATCTCTATGATGACTCCACACCTTTAATGTAACCACTTTAACTTCTAATTATTTCTTAATTTCAATACAAATTTGCAATGTGTTAATTGCCTATGTCAGTAGCTATCAAGTATTGTTAACTTAGCCTTGCGCAATGGCATTTTCAAGCCATCATTGGAACTACAGCTTGCAAATAAATTGTTTTTAGTGGACGTGTATCCACAATCCACTCCACTCCACTCCAAATAGATTACTTTTGGCAAGCTCTACATATATATGTATCGACTGAACTGAATCACGCACATATACACTAGTACGTACGGTATCAGCACAAAACGTAGACGCACGAATAGTAAACTCATTGAAAATAAAGGAAAATGATTAAGATGACTAATTTGTGTGCCTAACTATATGCCTAAAAGAGAGATTGAGACATGCGTAAAGATCAATGGTAAATTTTAAGAGTGAGAAAATAACCAAAACATGTGTCAAGAGTTGAATGGAGTAGGCATAAAAGTTAGTCATGTTATTAGGCATGCCAATCATCACTCGAAAATAAATTAACTAAAATTTTCGTGTATAATGGGATGAATCGCTTAACTTGTTTAATAAAATGTACTCATTTTCAGGTTGGTTTGTAATCAACATGTTGACCCGTCAAACTATATTTTCGGGTCTAGTAACACGTGGTTTGTCTCGTCTAATTAGGAATGGGGAGCTTGACACACTTTATAGATGCATGTATGGCATTAAAATATACGTTTGTCTCGTTTGCTAACAACGTGTTACTAGACACTAATACTTTTATCGACCCACAGTTTGCAAAAACTTCTGTGGGTATTAATTATGGACACTAGTAATATTTTATTCCATCCTGTTGTCATCTCTGTCTACTGTCTCCTCACTAACATATACTACAGTATATATTTCCATCATTAGAAATATCTGCCAGGTAGCTGTAAAGTGGAGACCCGTATTGTCAATTGATTGTAACGCGAATACAATTATAGTTATAGTAAACAAGTAGTGAAAACCACTTGCATGCATCCATCAATGTTGTGGTGTACGTCATGGTCACATCGATGTTTGACCGGTTAATTGAAAGTGCATGTGGCAGCTGGAACAGTGAGCGAGCTAGGGGACCATTCAATGATCATCATCGGTTCCAAGCTAGCATTCTCTCGATCAGTTGACGCATTACAGTTAAGACCGATGCCGTATCACTCGACTACAGTTGAAACAATGTCTCTAGATGTCGTACTTTTTTAAAGCCCCCAAGTATTATTATACAAAAATATTCAATCGTATTTATACTAGTTGTACATGCATGTGATACGTGCGAGCTTTGAAAATGAAAGAAAATTACAATGATAATTCTACTAATGCTAGTCTCGATGATTTTCACGAGTGTATAAACTAGTTATGTTTATACACTTTAATTGGCTATTGATTTTGGTTATTATGCAAATACAAAAAAATATAATTAATAACGTTGGTTTTTGTCAAAAAGACTTTCTAAACAAAATCAATGCAAATATATATATGAAAGATGAATTGAACGAGCTAACAAGCTTAATGTAATATGGGTACGTAACTGATGATCATCTTACCGACTAATTGTTTAGGGACCCCTTTCAAACATGCATTGATGTATAGTATTACAAATAAACAAATATCATTTGTTTCTAGCTAGAAGACGAGCCATGGACCAATGTCCTTTTTTACTTAACTACTGCTACTACTTGATGGTGTACCCTGACTATAGCCGGAGCTAGCCTCCGAGCAATACACATATAGCGGTCAATGTGATTATTAACGTAAAGCCTACTAGACTACCATAAAAGAATCCACCAATACACAAGGTGCATACATCATGAGCCTTACCCTCCGAGGAGCTTTAGCCTCCGAAGGAACTTAGGCTCCCAACTAAAAGACAAACATAGAATATTGTGTGAACCCTACCACAGGTGATGGGTTTCCTATATTCTCGTATCCGCGACAATTGCATATGGGCACATTTCCAGCAAATAAGTGAAGGACACCGTAGCCTGCACTTGGAGCCTTCCTGCTATTGGCCAGCAGGAATGTGCTCCCCTCTAATTAACCCAGCTAAGACATGTAAGCAAGGCCTAGGACTTGCCTATAAATGCCAACATCATATTCATTTCTCATATATGTCTTTCTCAAACTCTCTTTATCTCGCTAAACATATTCAAGCTATAATCCGATGACTTATTCTCACGTCAGAGTCGGTTCGTATGGTTTATCCCTGCGCTCAGACTAACGTAACATAGTTCTTTGTCTTGTCTCAAGTCATAGCAAGCTTTTAGAAGTATCCAATCCATGAATCATGTAGATTCAGATAATAAGGTGAATCACAACGATCACTGCTAAAAGAATATTGTTAGGTCTCGTGCATATTTATTAAAGTACTAAAAATTGTTTAAAGAAATGAATAAAGATGCATGTATATGTTAATGCATGCAAACAACTAATTGGGTTATATGGCGTTATAGGAACCAAGTTTGTTTCAACCTAAAGCGCCTCCTTCTGAACCCAAGAAGGTGGATACTACAAAGAAGAAGGCCGCTGATCTGGCTAGTAAGAGTGGTACGATGCCCTTCATATGGATGATACTGATGACTTTGGTATTCCTACCAATGAAGTGACTAAGGATGTGAATTCTGGTATTCCAAAGGAAGCTAAGGAGGACATGTCTTTAGAGATTGGTAATGCATCACAAGAACCGCTTGTGAGTGATTCAATGGGGACAAAGAAAGTTGGTTCTACTCTTATAGTTGAGAAAATTGGAGAGCTTGAAAAGCTACTTATTGATGAGAAAGTTATTTTGTTTTCATAGAAGTCTAATGATATCTTTTGAGTAGTGGCTTTTTCTTATTTTGAGAATTGAAAGTATCTTCTTATGTAAGCTTTTCCGCCTATGTAACGGGCTGAGATATGGGATTCACCCATATCCTTTGTACTTAAACGTTTTTTGGAGTAATATATTTATCAGATCTTTTGACCTTTTACCCAAAAAANAACCCTTACACACTCTTGGATTGTTTATAGGAGGAAATATTTTAAACCTATTTGCTTGTAAAAGTTCATTGTAATCTTGGTTTGCTTCTAGCTTTTTGCTAGAGTATTTTTAATAAAACTGAAGTTGTTAAAATAAGTTCTTTTATTTTATTTGTTGAACTTAATCATTGAAATTTATTATGATATTTTGTGGGGTGATTCGGTCAACCTCAACAATCCCTTAAAGAATTGCTTCGAGATAGTCATCTAATCTACTAAGTGGTGCATTTGAAAGTATAAAAATGGTGTGTGTTTTGACTTGAAACCTCCTCACAAAGACACCTCCTGAAAGGCATTAAAATTGACTGGATTGAACAAGATTAGGTTCAATCAGATTTGGATTGACTTGACTGGATTTTGATCCAGGCAAGGCATGTTCTAATCCTGTGTAACTTCTTCTAGTTGCTTGCTATAATTTGACCTTAACAAAAGTTTTTTGCAATAATAATAATAATACTAATAGTAATAGTAATAATAATAATAATAACAACAAAAAATTCTAGAATAATTATAAATAAATAATTAGTAATAATAATAATAATAATAACCTTTCCAAAAAAATTTAAAAATAATAATAATAATAATAATAATAATAATAATAATAATATTCTTTTTCAAAAAAATTTAATAATAATAATAATAAAATTCATTAAAATGTATCAAATAGCTTTGGAAATGAATAAAAAGTAAAATAAAGATAGAAAAGGACCTAAAGTGAGTAGGGACACGTACGTACGTACTCGGGCCAAACAAAATGAAAAGCGAGGAATAGAATTATACGAGAATTTTCTGCAAGTTAATTACATTCTCTCTACCTAGCTAGCTAGCTAGGTTTACGGAATATGCTCATGACAAGTATATGGTGAAAAAAAATGTTTGTTGGTAAATTAACAACTACAGTAAATTGGAATGCGGTGGAGATGGTATCCACGTGATATATGTTTTTGTCCTCACAACATCTATCTTCATCTATCCATCTATCACTTGTGTTGAGTTGTTCTAGTGCTTCAACGTACCTGGAATAATACCAACCATCAACAATGGCTTGTTTTGCTCAACAAATAATTACTACCAGCCGTAGCAGTAGTGTTGGTTGTTTGTTGCCACCAGCTTGTTCTTCAAGCTTCACTACTAGCAGCCAATATTCATCACCTCAACAACTCAAATCCCAATTCCATGGCCTCAAACTCTCTCTTAATTCTTCTTCCTATTCTTTTACTCATTTCAGCAAGACCCCTCTCCGTGTATATGCTGCTAAGGTACATTTCTTTATCAAGTGTCTTTATATATATATACATAGTAACTAGATATGCCTTTGTGTTTAATTTGTAGGTGAACAAAGGGTCAGTTCCACCATCTTTCACACTAAAAGATCAAGACGGTAAAAATGTGAGCCTCTCCAAATTCAAAGGGAAGCCTCTCGTCGTCTATTTCTATCCTGCTGATGAAACCCCTGGTTGCACCAAACAAGTATATCTTCCTCTTAGAGTTAATTATAAATAGTCTTAATTATCATATATTTATATTTATCTAGCCATTGTGTTTCTTTCTAGGCTTGTGCTTTCCGGGACTCTTACGAGAAATTCAAGAAAGCCGGAGCCCAAGTTGTTGGCATCAGTGGTGATAGTTCTGATTCACACAAGGCTTTTGCTAAGAAATACCGACTCCCTTATACTCTGCTTAGCGACGAAGGTAACAAAGTCCGAAAAGAGTGGGGTGTTCCTTCTGACCTTTTTGGTACACTGCCCGGCCGTCAGACTTATGTTCTCGACAAGAACGGAGTGGTTCAGCTCGTCTACAACAACCAGTTCCAGCCCGAGAAGCACATTGATGAGACCTTGAAGTTGCTTCAGTCTCTTTAATTAAAACAACAGTTTCCTTCTTCCTTTTTGTAATTTATTTACAAGAGTTATGCTACACAAATAACTAACCATGTTTATTTGTAATCTTATATATATATTCATTTGTTAAGCCACTTTGATGTGATGAAACCACACATCTTTATTACATACATTGTTGTATACATACTGTCTTCTATATGACTATGCTTCTTTGCATCCACTTATTTTAGTGATACTCAAACATTTAAATAAAACATACAGGTCTGTAAAGATCGAATTATGGTTTGTCTCCCTTTAATTTATATGTTCTTTTCATAGTCTTGACTGCTGTACGGGCTAAATGCTTCAGCAAACCAGCTCTTCTTCCTCCAACAACTCCATCCCATCTCTTTGCATATCTCGTCAGTGTGATTGATGCTAAAGGTAGATATGCAACTCCTCTTGTAAAACCTTGTCGACGTTTTCATTATGTCCATTTCTGAGGTTATCTGCTCTAGCATCTTCTCTGTGGACGGTAGCTTAAACTCGTCATCAAGCATCCTAGCTAACCATTTGCACCGCATCTCGGAAGTGTGAAGATTTGACACACTTTCTACGTAACCGATGAAAGCCATGTTCGGAATTAGAGGATGGATTGTTCCCCTGAATGTGATTATCAATATATACTTGTTAGAACATCTGCGGAGGTTAAACTTTAGAGCAAAAACTGGCATATGAGAATTGATTTTCTTACCTATATAAAGGCAGCATGCTAGAGGGGAATTCTAAGAAACTTCTGAAGGGCTCAGGTAGCATAGTTTTGAGCTTCTTTTTGCCATCATAACCAGTGGCAAGAAGCACCACGTCAGCTTCCAATCTGGTGTTATCTTCAAACTCAACACCGCCTTCCCAAAACCACCAGTTTGATGCTCTTTTGAAATTTATGTTGCCCATGTCGGCGTGGGGAAAGAATTTGTCAGGCAAGATGGCCATTTGGCATGATGCATAGTCTTCCTCAAAAGGGTGATCTGGTTTTAGTCCATACTTGACAAGCGGAAGCTTCCACAGCAGGTAAGATTCAATGATCTTGGATGTAACTTTTCTCTGAGAGATTAACCATAACACAAAGTTGTTAGAATCCGGTAGACTGAGGTATGATGGATAGAAAAGAAACTGGAAAATAGAGTTAAAATTTACCACGGGGGAGAAGAGGTGGCAGAGGAGGTCCCTGAGGATGCCTTGATTGGGTCTTTGATGGAAGAACTGAGAGAATCTGGTGGAATAGAATAAGTAGAATGGCAGACCCCAGACGGAGTAATGTGGAACGATCCAATGCGGAGTCCTCACCACCATTGTACAGAGTTTCCCTTCTTCCCCTGGATAAATATTAAACATTAACCGATTGAACCACTACTTTGAAAAGTAAGAAGGTAAAAAATGTATGTAATCTAAATATGCCTCAGATGAGCACGTTAATCTATTGGCGATGAGCAAATACTCCAATTTTGTTAATAATGAAGTAGTTGGTGTGTAAAGATTTCCCGTTATTGGATCGAGTGGGTTGCAAACCCGTGTATGACCTGTACCCATCTATATTTCCTGTTACATTTAGCAACTACCTAGAGTCCTTGCTGTAAACGGCCTTTAAAGAATATTGCATAGACAATGTAAAAATTGTTTAAGGGTACTGACATATCAAGGAAAGGAGTAATTAATTACTCCAATTAAGTAATGATGGGTTGAAAGTCTCTAAATGGAATGTTTTGCCAAAGATAGTACAAGAGTGGACATTCAGCTTACTATATATAATATTTATCTCCTTTTCTTATGACTAAATTAGATAATCCATCTTTTCATATTGTTGGAGTAATAATGAATTAGCTATATGTTGGTGTGTAAGTGTGTACCGTGATTAGCTTCAGCACATTCAACAGCAAGATCAATGGCAGATTTTTTGTAGCCCACCACAACCACCTTCTTCCCTTTGACAAGTTGAGCCGAGTCTTGCACACTTAGTTTGCTGTATTCCTGAGAATGCATCACCTTCCCTTTGAATATTTGTGGGTCGTTCTTCATCGGAAACTTTGGTATTATGGGTATATCCCCATATTTCCCACTACACACCACCACGAACTCAAATGCATACCACTGCACATACAGCAAAATTAAATATCCGTTAATTACTTTATAAACAAAGGGAAGGAAGTTAATGAAGGGACAGTTAATTAAGTTAACGTACCTGAATGGTGTCAGACTTGGTATTATGAACAGCAACTTCCCAAACAGGTTTTCCATACGTCAAACTTTGATAAGCCATGGTTTCCTGGCCACCTACGAAACGGATTTCAGTGACCTTTGAGTTAAAGTTAATGAACTTGAACAAATCAAAGTGGTTAGCATACGAGTCGAGATAATCAAGTATCTCAACATAGGATGGGAAATTATCAGAAGAGTTATCGTGAGTTTGTGGCCAAGGGTAATCAGAAAACTGATAGTCGCAACGAGGTGTCTGAAGTTTGGTTGTCTTAAAGGAGCAGTGCTTCCAAACACCACCAATGGAGTCAGTGGCCTCAAACACGATGGGGTTGTGTTTGGACAGCTGTTTGGCAGCAGCTAAACCACTTATGCCACCTCCGATGATGCCTATCTTGGAGTAAATTACTGCCATTATATGAATTGATCAAGAGGGTACGTGCAGTGCTAGCTAGCTTAGCTTGTTTTGATCAGTGATTAAGGTAAGTGAGTAGTGACAGAAGTGCAAAGAGGTGCATGGGTATTTATATACATCTGCATGCATGTTAAGTAACATAAAAGTAGTCATGTTCATATTTAGTCAAATAATTGGTCCAGGATTCAATTAATCATCTGCATGCCGTTGACTTTCTCCCGAAATATATTACTCTAACTACTAGTACTATATATTATCTTTGAAAATACAAAGAAATTTTCATATATCATTGTGCATGGCTCATGCATGAATAACCAAGAAATTGCCAATAGCCGAATCATGTCAAACAACATTTAGTCAAAATAGTACTTTAGTTAGTTTAAGTTTGAATCATCTGAATTGAAATTTCATATTTCATTTGAGATCACTAATTAAAGGAGCAAACGTACCTAAATGTACTCACTTTGCTTAACTAACCATATATGACTAATTCTATATGATCATCAATAAACTAATAAGTTGACTATCTTAATTTCGCGTAACCAGTAGACTGAGGCATGATGGATAGAAAAGAAACTAGAAAATAGAGTTAAATTTTACCACGGGGGAGAAGAGGTGGCAGAGGAGGTCCCTGAGGATGCCTTGATTGGGTCTTTGATGGAAGAACTGAGAGAATCTGGTGGAATAGAATAAGTAGAATGGCAGACCCCAGACGGAGTAATGTGGAACGATCCAATGCGGAGTCCTCACCACCATGGTACAGAGTTTCCCTTCTTCCCCTGGATAAATATTAAACATTAACCGATCGAACCACTACTTTGAAAAGTAAGTAGGTAAAAAATGTATTTAATCTAAATATGCCTCAGATGAGCACGTTAATCTATTGGCGATGAGCAAACACTCCAATTTTGTTAATAATGAAGTAGTTGGTGTGTAAAGATTGCCCGTTATTGGATCGAGTGGGTTGCAAACCCGTGTATGACCTGTACCCATCTATGTAATTATATTTGATTTCCTGTTACATTTAGCAACTACCTAGAGTCCTTGCTGAAAACGGCCGTTAAAGAATACTGTATAGACAATGTAAAACATGTTTAAGGGTACTGACATATCAAGGAAAAAATAATTATGTAATGATGGGTTGAAAGTCTTCTAATGGAATGTTTTGACAAAGATAGTACAAGAGTGGACATTCAGCTTACTATAATATTTATCTCCTTTTCTTTTCTTATGACTAAATTAGATAATCCATCTTTTCAAATTGTTGGAGTAATAATGAATTAGTTATATGTTGGTGTATAAGTGTGTACCGTGATTAGCTTCAGCACATTCAACAGCAAGATCAATGGCAGATTTTTTGTAGCCCACCACGACAACATTCTTCCCTTTGACAAGTTGAGCCGAGTCTTGCACACTTAGTTTGCTGTATTCCTGAGAATGCATCACCTTCCCTTTGAATATTTGTGGGTCGTTCTTCATCGGAAAGATAGAGTTATCGTGAGTTTGTGGCCAAGGGTAATCAGAAAACTGATAGTCGCAACGAGGTGTCTGAAGTTTGGTTGTCTTAAAAGAGCAGTGCTTCCAAACACCACCAATGGAGTCAGTGGCCTCAAACACGATGGGGTTGTGTTTGGACAGCTGTTTGGCAGCAGCTAAACCACTTATGCCACCTCCGATGATGCCTATCTTGGAGTAAATTACGGCCATTATATGAAGTTTTATCGATGAGGGTACGTGCAGTGCTAGCTCTAGCTTAGCTTGTTTTGATCAGTGATTAAGGTAAGTGAGTAGTGACAGAAATGCAAAGAGGTGCATGGATATTTATATACATCTGCATGCATGTTAAGTAGCAAAAAGTAGTCATGTTCATATGTAGTCAAATAATTGGTCCAGGATTCAATTAATCATCTGCATGCCGTTGACTTTCTCCTGAAATAGATTACTCTAACTACTAGTACTATATATTTTCTATGAAAATACAAGAAATTTTCATATATCCTTGTGCATGGCTCATGCATGAATAACCAAGAAATTGCCAATAGCCGAATCATGTCAAACAACATTTAGTCAAAATGTACCTAAATGTACTCACTTTGCTTAATTAACTAACTATATATGACTAATTCTATATGATCATCAATAAACTAATAAGTTGACTATCTTAATTTCACGATAATTTCAGGGCCTTTTGAAAGCATTTTCTGGCAAGTAGCTACTTCATCATTAGCAACCAAACACCATCCATAGTACACAATGCCTTGACTAATCTTTGTTAATACGAAAATCACTCTTTTCTGACCAACTTAATATTAACTAATTAAGTAATCAGGAAACTTACTCGCAATATGATTAGATTCGGCAGTCTGTAAGTTAAGTTTCAAGTTTGAATTGGCCAGGTAGTTAGTATTCAGTAGCATCTTAGTCTTGTATTCCCATTTCATATTTTAAAGATTAGTTGATGATTATAGTTTGCTGGTTAAGTAATTAATTAAATTAGTTAATCAACCTATACAAGGCATACACTGAACTAGCTTGGTCCACCAAGACTTTGCAAAGGGTTTGACGGGAACATAAATTTTAACAAATCTTTCGGTCTCTTTTTCATTCAAAAACCAAACCAACTAACCATGGTCAACGTTTTCATAACATAATAATATTCATAAATGCAATGTCAAAGCACATGCGACAACCTATAGATACGAGACAAAATAAGATATCTCTCTTTTTTTTTTTTTTTTTTTTTTTTTTTTTTTTCTAGAGAGTAAATTTTTTTTAAAACTTCTAGCAATGTTGAAGAAAATGTACAATGGGTAGAAGATCCAAAATTAAATGACACCTCATCAGGATCGAGATCAATTTGAAACATGATTTATCTTGGCAAATCAACATGGAACATTGGTATCTAATAGGTGCCTAATCCACTACTAAGCTTAATTTGATTTCTTGTTAATAGTATCCACGGCTGGTTGATCCAAATATGAAATTGGATTGGTGAACATAAATTTGATTTCAAAACCCATTGAAAACTTTTGATCTTGATGTTTGAAACCACCGTAGTCCAACATGCATGCATTTTTGTTATTAAAAACCAAGACAATTCTTGGCACTACGAACTTCTTGATACGTCCATTCGTACCATTCCATGGCAAAATATAGAAGATTTTGCGGCATCACCCATTTCAAATTCCACCAGGAGAATAGACTCTTCCAAATGTTATTTGCCCATTGACAATGCATTAACAAATGATACATTGATTCAGACTCTCCTTGGCACCAAGGGCACATAACATGTTGTGGAGGGCGAGCTAGAAGTTCTCTCAACGGGATTGCATCTAGGAGTATTAGCCATTGAAAACACTGAACCTTATGTGGCACATCTTTGAACCATATGTGACAAAACTTCTGTTATAAAGTTATAGGCGGTTTGAACAATATCATACGAGTAGCATTTGCAACCGAAAATACCTCATCTATGTTATGCACCCGGCCACTTAATACAATCTTTTTCATTTAAGTTTTATCCTTACTTGAGATAACAGGAACAATAAATCTTGGAGTTGTGCTTATTCGAGAAGTATTGGAGGTCGAACAAACTACAAATTCCATTTAAAGAATAAAAATCTTCGACCTTCCCGCAAAGATTTCTTGATAACTTATGCAAACAAGAAAACAAGATCTTAAATTGTTGATTGGCCTATCCACCAGTCATTCCAAAATGATACCTGGTTTCACACATTGGCTTCCCACTTCCAAGATCCTGAACTTAAAACCTAAATCTTATCGACTTCATTCAGAAGATAGATGATGATTTTCCAGACAGATGATAACGTTGTATATTTAGAAACACAAATTAAGTACCTCTGTGAACTTAGAACATTTTGCTATCTCAACCTTTCTAATTTGTGCCATGGTTCAGATATTAAATGAACACATCTATTTCATAAAAAACAATGGTAAATTTGATAAAAATCACAAATTTAAGAAAATATTGGTATTAAGTAACATGTAAATATGGTATTACCACTTCATTTAATTCTTCAAAACTTTTGCCACCATGGCACAAGTTAGAAAAATCCTGCAAAGATTAGTGTTGTTAAAAAAAAGTTTAGTATACATAACACGTACAAATTTAGTCACACAATCTTATCAAATTAAATATATATTCTACTCCCACAATGAATAATGAGAAGAATAATTAAAATAAAGAGTAACTACAATCACATATTTAAAATGCACCTACAAAATTGAATACATCTTATTTCAAATTTTCCTTAGGTAGAATTACTTCTCACTATTCTTATTTTAATTATTTTTCTTACTCGATCCTTCCCCTCTCATTATAACTAAAAGGACAAGAAAAATTAACCTAGTATCTTATAATTGTGCCATCTTGGTATAATAAAGCATCTCCACCCATTTTCACTTCATTATGTGTAATAACCTCTACCATTAAGTCGATGAGATTTGGACAATATAAAAGCTCCATACAATCTCATACTTTCCTTCTCCAAGCTCAAGACCAGACAAAATTTGGCATAAAAGACAATCTTTTAGTTGTTTGAGTGAAAAGATATGAGAAACATATTTGCTAATGAATATTAGACGATAAATATGGCTTAAGCCCGATTGTGAAACCTAATTGACCCAAACCCGTAATCGGGCTTGGGCCATATTGATTGTATATTAGCGAAAACGCACAAATTCAGTAATTTGTTGAGATTTTGATAGAGTTTGGAGTTCCCATTGCAATCTTACGGGTAAAAGATGCTTGCAAACATATAATTGAAATTCTGAATTTTTGTTTAATATTGACAATGATCATCTAAGTGCTTCTACATTTAAATGAATATGAGAGATCTATTGACCCATTGTAAAGTATTAACTACGTGATGCCAAAAGGGAATATTTATCTCTTTTAAATCCCCAAACACTCTTAGGTGCCGTTTGGTTTGTAAAACACCCGTACGAAACGCCTCCTTAACCAATCAACCATGATCGAAAGGTTTCAATAGTGGACACCGAAGCCACCTTTTAATTGAGAAGCGACCACTTGGTTCCACCTAATCCATGGTATTTTCTTTTCTTCGATACTCCCACACCAAAAACATTTGTTTCGAGTAAATTCTAATCGTTTAAACTGAGCTAGGGGCCGAGTACAGAGATTAAAAATTAAGTTGAGATGCTAGAGAGAAGTTATTTTATTAATGCCAATTTGCTTCCAAAAGAAAAAGATTTCATTTTCATGATGATGATTTCTTCTTAAATTTCACAATCACAACAAGATGCATGGCGCATATTTGAACCCACCAATACACCAAGGCAATTGAATGGCAGGGTTTCGTGTTAACACCAAAAATAAGAAGCTTTATGATTCATATACAACTGATCGGAATCCTAACCCCAAACAATCGACCTTTAGATACGTTTGTTGTTAGACGCGAAAATCGAAAACACCTCAAGATTATAACAATATTTTTTATTCACATTTGTGCATCACCAACAAACTGGAGGCTGGAGAGGTACTTCAACGTGATCAAATACCAAATTTCCGCCTTTGGTTCTAGCTTTGTAATAACTAGCATCCCCTCATCTCTATTTATATAGAGATGAGGAGGTGGAAACCTAGCTTGCCTTGCACTCCAAGCTAACTAATCCTAGTTCTAGTCTACCACCTAATCTAATTATAAAGTACACTTAAGTCCCTAATGTTTAAGTTTACTACTAATATTTAACAACATGTGAGGACCTTCTATCGCAAATTATAAACAAAAAAGTTGAGGGAAAATCACCTTGTCTTAGACATTTGCTAGCATGGAATTCATTTGTATATTCTAACATTTATTTTGATATAATCCTAGGTTAATTATTTTAGCATTGTGCTATTCTTAGCAATTAGCATACATATAATTCTCTTTGTTGCATAAATAGTCTCNCCTAATTTTTGTCAGATAAAAAAAAAAAAAAAAAAAATAAAAAAAAACAAAAACAAAACAAATATTAAAAAAACTAATAATAAAAAATAAAAAAAAAAAAAAAAAGAAAAAAAAAAGAAAAAGGATATATTTGTCACACAAGCTTATTATATAAGCTTATTATAGATTATGCTTATTTTCTAAAAATAAAACTAATTAAAAAATAATCTTTATTTTACTTATAAGAAATTCTACAAAAAGAATAATTTTTAAAACTCAGGTCATGTAGCTTATAATTATTTATTTATTTATTATTATTTTTTAATTTTCAATTTCATCTCCACTTCAAACAATAATTTACTTTTACCAATAATATCTGAGATCTAAAAAAAACAGTACGTGAGAAGATTAAAAAAAGGTTTGAGGAATATATAAGTAGTCATAAATACAGAGTTAGTAATAATTAATATTAATAATGGTACATGCATTATAATAAGATATGATTATGGAAATAAAAAACTATAATAGAATCATGGTGGTATATTAGAAAGGATCTACCAAGTAGCAATGGCATCTAGATCTTGATACTTGGCATATATCTTTAGATCCTACCAATCCTACGGTTCTCCTTCAATTATTCTTTTTTTCTCATTTCATATCATATATATACACTTGAGGTCTTCCTCTCCTTTTATCTTCACAAACAACCAATCCTCCCTTTACTAAATCTGAATAAAAATGAGTATGGGCGGCGGGTTAACCGATTCGCCAATGGAGGCGGTTGCAATAATGAATTACTTGAGGGTGCAGCATGGTGCATGGGCTTGGCTAGCTGCCTTTCTTACGACCACAGCAGCTGCTATTATTAGCATCTGCCGCCTTAGCAACCGCCTCAGCCCGATTATTAATATAATTAACATCTCCCATTCTCGCTCTTTGTCGCAGCTGCCTCAGCAACCATCTGAGGTTATTAGTCAACACAAGGACGAGAAGGATGAGAAGGAGACACTTTGTTCTTCGAATACTTGCAACACAACCACCTCATCATCAATTTTTACCACTACCTTGTCATGTACCTTGGAGAAAACAGCAAGTGGCAAGTTTACCCTCTACTATGCTCATGATGACAATATTAAAAATGTATCTACATCCTCATCCTCATCACATGACTTCATGGATTTGGATGATGATGACAATCACATTAAGCTTACAGCTGCTACACCCGGTAAGAAGAGATTAATGATGGCGGGTGGTTCTTCTTCGTTTTCATCTAAGAAAGCAGCAAATGAATGGGAATTGGCCACATTGAAGATAAAGGCAATGGACATGGGGTGGTATCGTCACCAAGATTTAAGCCTCTTAGATGGTAATGTAGTTCGCTTGTGGAACCAAATCCAATAGATAGATAGCTCATAATAATATTATGTAACAGCTAGCTAGTCTCATGTGACCATCTAGCTAGCTCATGCACTGATAGTCAGGACTCAAAATATATTGTTCATGTCCTGTGGCTGTCTTCATTGATTGAACTTCAAGTGTATATACATGAAATCAAATATTTCAATTTTGTTTATACTTCTTTCTTATTGTTACTATTGTCATCAAGTGTTAATTCATTAAATCTCCATGAATATTGAGCTATACCTTGCTAGCTAGAATTGAGGTTACTTAGATTATGGTTTTCAGACCTAACTTTAATTAATTATAAATCGATTTGGCGTAATATATTGAGTGTCAAGCTTTTCGCATCTGCCCCGCCAACTGCCTTGATTAATTAGAATGATATCTCTCCCTTAATTATTCTTCACGTCAAGTATTTTTACTAATTGTCAAACCAAACTGACAACACTATAATCATCAGTATAATGATTGCTAATTCCTAGATTTAAGAATACGTATATGATTAACAAGCTACCAGCTAGATAGGTAACCTAAGTGTGAGCGCAAAATTTCTAAAACCACGTACCAACCAACTATAAAAGAAACATCAATTTATGAGTATTATAAACTTTCCTTGTCAACTATCCATATTTTCCTACTAAAAAACATGCATTTAATGAGAGCCTCCAACTTCAAATTTGACGTCGTCACTACTAACAAAAAATCGTCCACATCGCTTTTAAGGGTTGCAGCCTTGAATGAGGAAGCTAGGCGCATGGTAGCAAACTAGGGCCGATATATGAAGCTCAAATTTTATTTTATTGACGTTATTATAGTTTCGTGAGTCGATCTTGACGTCTTCACAAAAACATAGATACTCCTATACAGTAATTAATTATGATAATCTTTTTATATCAACATGAACGAGATGCTTGAAATTCTATATTTTTTAACCATAGTTTCCGATCTTTTAGACGATTAGTTTACAGAATAGAGATACAAACTAAACCCGGTATAAAAGTCCTTTTCTAGAAGAAGTTGACGTGACCGCTCCATATTTATTTGCATCAAACAAGGTGTAATTTATCTAACGTGATTTGATTATATCCATTAAATTTGATAGTTTTGAACTTCTGATGGCCAAAAACCAAAATCTTTATGTGGTGTTACCTCAGCTCGCGACTACCAGAAGTTGCGTTTTTGTTTTATTTGTTTGGTGTGTCCGTGACAGCATCCACATCCACATAAATAACCCAAAATTTTATATTTTCTTTCATTTCTTTCCATAATACATATATGTATGATAACCAGAGTAATTATCCGTGCATGCTTCGTGGGTGGAGCTTTATATATACATAACATGTACGTTTGTTTCGTAACCAAATTTTCATTGAACACAAATGCTATTCCGGCCCACGAGTACAGCTAGAAAGACATGGGCCGTTAAGAAATGTATTGCGATTGTAGGAGACAGCTCCCGGTCCATACGTACCAGAAAAGGATTAATGAATAAAAACCATATATATCATTATTACAAAGACTTTAACATGAGACATATAAGGAAAAAGTCTTTCGTCTTACTAGCAAAGTGAACGATATGTTTGCTTTTACAGAATTATTCATTGCTCACAAATGTATATATACGATAGTCCCCCCGTGCTTAAGATATTTTCCTTACCAAACACTTTGACGCCACAACTTTCCTTGATAGATATAGATGCTCATTATCTTGTTTCTTACTCACCTTGTTATTCTTCAACCTCTTTAATAATTTCGAGATTCTTTAATTATCGAGAGTCCGATTGGCTAGTCCATATATAGTGGCATGACCAATGTGGCAACTTGAACAATTTTTTTTCAGGAATTTGTATTAACTAAGTAGTCTAAGCACATTTTTATATACTATATGATATGCTTAAAGTCGTAACTTTGACTGAACCTAGTACAATAGATAAAAGGGGCAATGATAAAAAGAATGTAACTAACTTGTCAAAAATCATAGTTGTATGCACCCTACTAAAATTTCGACCTTTATGTGTATCATACTTTTTAATTTTGACATTTTTGTGTATTTTGTGACAATTTTAACCCTCCGTTTATCAATAATGGAGGGGTAAAACCACCATAAGAAATTAAATAATTCACACAAAGATCGAAATTTTAGTCAGGTACATACGATCATAAATTTTGGCAAGTTAGTTACATTTATTTATCATTATCCTTGGATAAAATAGACGTCTACGTGTTGTCAAAATGAAATGAGCAACAAAAGAAGTCAATTAGTCGATTAACGAGAACATTATGGCAAGGGATGATGACAATATTAGATTAAATAGAAAATTGATAACTTCTTATGAATCATTTAGTTTTGCCTTTTGCGTTGCTTCTATAGTAGTAAATAGTAATATATATTTTTATCCAGAAATTTTTTACAGTAGGGTGAAAAGAGCATATCGTATTTTATTGAGTCAACATATAGCTAGGCAGATGGATACATTTCAAGATATAGAGTGGAGATCAAGGAATGCAAGTATCTTTTGTTATATATCTGCATGACTATCTTCCCAATTCCATAAACGGAAATGTGTTATCCGTGATCACTTGTGAAGAGATCTAGGCTCAGTTTGATTGTATATATAGCTGAGTTTAATGTTCAATAATTTTTATTTATTTTATTTTATTATTATTTTTTTTCTCTAACAGCAAATTGGATTAAAGAATCTAGCAAGGTGCTACAACCCATTGCAATGAGGAGGTCATAGCATTACAAGGATTCTTAAGCCACTCTATCCAATTGATGGACCCTTTTCTATGCCTACTCGAGATCCAAATGAAAGAAAAGAATTTTACGTCATTAAAAAGAAGCTCCTTTCTTGGTCGTTTAGATACAAAGATCGAGTCGTTTCTAAAGCGCCATAGGATCCACAAGCTGGTTTGTACCACCACATCAAAGGGCATACCTTTTGTTAGACTCCAATAAAGGAACACGATCCGCAAGGTTAATCACATCGCTAAGGTTAGAAAGGATGATATTATCCAGGTTCCTTGTATCGGTAAAAAGAAACCAAAACAGAAGATAACATAAGTTTCTAGTGGAGAGTTAGTTATCTTAAAAGATGCTTTAAGTTAACTGGAATGTGAAAAAATGTATGTATGAGTTTTTTGGTACTCACACCACACCAACACATAACTTGACCGGGTAAGATGAGTGTATATACATGAACATTAAGCTGCATAAATTGGACAACATAACTTCTTAAGCGTGTTGAATAAGTGCTAAGGGAGACAGCTAGAGGAAGTGGCACTAATTATTTTTCTTCTTCAATAGGTTAAAGAAAACCGGTCAATGGTTGACCTTCTTACTACTATCTATTATTAGTCACTATTAGTCTAGTATTCTAATCATAAAAACATTAAATCCATAAATGTGAATCAAGTTTGTTCAATCTTTGAGGCTGTATCCTGATACTCTTACTTCTGTTTGTTTTTTTTAAACGGCGAATATTTTTTTATTTGGAGAATCGCACATGCCTCAAAGCAGGCCTCACCTTACATTGTATTAACCGGGCCCGCGCTGGGGGACGGAGGAATCATGGCGGATCTCCCGGAAACGGACGCCCCACACAAGTTACCTTTGCTGGAGTACACGACCGGGAATGAAAACCGGGATATTACTTCTGTTGCATCCCATTTTTCACTTTAAATTATAAAAATTTTCAGCTTTCAGAAGTCAAACTAACTAAAGAATTTCAATTATATACATAAGGACATGCTCAAAAAGGTTAAAGCGGGAGTATCAATTAAACATTTTTAGTGCTTGTTTGTTTAAATTTATATATAATTCATAATTAATAAAAAGATAACTTAATGGAGAATATTCTAAGTATTATCACAGTGCACGCGGTCTCGGAGTCACCTCGAAAACAACGTGGTGTGTTAATATGGACTTTTTTAGAATCATTTTTTTATTCCCATTATTATATGACGGGGGTACTAGTATATATAGTATACTTATATATTATCTATATATAGATATATAATTAAGTCCACTAAGCTTCCTCTTAAAGTGGACTTAACCAAAAAACAAAACATGTAAGTCCAAAGTCATCGTCAAGATTCTTGAATATATTATATTAAAAATACAGAATTAATAATAATAAAAAAAAAGAAAAAAAAAAAAAAGGCAAGAGAAAGAGGCAAAGAGGCGTGCTAGGGGGGTGTAACGGAGAAACGTGGGTGAGGAGGCGTATCCGGCTTTCATTTTTGGGGCGGGGTAAACAAAGATATGAGGAAGTTTCGGACCAGCAAAATCATAACCAACAAAGTTTGTGTATATTGTACCCATAATTAATCCCTCGATTATGGTTAGAATCACTCACATGGAATTTTAAACCTTAATTCTTCTTCTCCATCTTGACTTTAGGTGGCTGCTCATAGATCTTCATCTTTGTTATAGTTTTGTTAATGTAATTTTTTTTATAAATGATCAAAGAAATTGACCGTCAACCGTTTTTTATTTTCATATCAAATCTTCAAGAAAAAGGTTGGGTCGGTTTGTGAGATCGAGACAAAGAAAAGAAAATGATAGTCTAGCAAGGGATAGGTGGAAGTTTTGTGGTAAAGACTCTTATGAACCTTAAACGACGTAATTTGTTCTGTTATTGTATAAAAGAGTAATACTTGCATGTTTTCTTTTTCTATCACAAGCTTTTAAACCGTCCTTTTTTTTTCATACGCAAGCCCAAATGTTAGGCATGAAATCTTTTTTCTACACAAGCCACAAGTTTTTAAACCGTCCTTTAGAACATTAATTTGTTTTTTTAAATCATAGCTCACATGTTAGGTATCTGATTTTGGAAATGCAATAAGTTATACTCAAACAACTTTCTGCGCATGTCATGATTTAAAAAATTATTGCATGTTACAACATTTTCAATTACAATTTGATTATTTTATATTTTATGTTTAAATGTTACACAAAATACTTAAGCACTATATCAAAACTATAACTATTTATCATTAAAAAATCTATCATTATACATTATACATGGATACTCGCCTAATATCACACTAATGAAGTATGTGCTGTGACAATGTAAGTATGTCGACAATAATGTAGAAAAGATATATCAACACCAAAGCTAGGTGGCAAGGACAGTGACATGGAAAGTAAGAATATGCATAGTTGATTAAAGAAATCTAGAACAAGTGAAATAAGGCACGTGAAGCATGTAGTACCCGGGGCCGCGTGGTGTTAGTACCCTTTTGGAGATCATAAAGAATTTGGTTTAAAGAAACTAATTAGAGTCAACGCGTCATGTTGACCTTTCACTCCCTTAGATCACTACTTAGCATATTATATATATGAAGCCGCCAATTTCAATTCCCTCAACAACAAAACAACATCCAATTAATAATCCCATTCTATATATAGGACACTATTTGATAATCAATCATATCATATCATAATATGGTTAAACAAGCTTCCTCGTCATCATTATCATCGGGTGGTAGTCGAGATAGAAGTAGTAATAATAGTAGTACTGAGAGCGAGAGGGCCAATAAGTACACGGGTGTACGTAAGAGGAAATGGGGAAAATGGGTTTCGGAGATAAGGCTACCAAAGTGCCGAGATAGGATTTGGTTAGGTTCCTACGACACTCCTGAAAAGGCTGCTAGAGCCTTTGACGCCGCTCTTTTTTGTCTCCGTGGCAGCACTGCTAACTTCAACTTCCCTCACCAACCTCCTCATATTCCTGGTGGTACATCGCTCTCACGCTCTCAGATACAAGCTGTCGCAGCCTCTTACGCATCTGGTTCTTCTACGGACTGCATCACCACACACGATCTTTTGTCATCTTCCACCTCAACATCATCCTCGGAAGAAGAAGAAGAGTCTCCTTCACCTTCCTACGTTTCTCAACTCCAAACGGATCAGAGTGACCCTTGGACATTCCCTTTAACAAATCTGGATGATGACTTCAATAGCTATATGAATACCCTTGGTGATCATACCATCATCAGTAGTAGCACAACCAGTGTCCCAGATTTCGGGATATATCCCGGATTTGATGATTACTTCATGCCAATGCCACCAATGCCATCTTCCAATGATAACGAGTACGTGGAAAGTGACGGGATCTACTTGCAAGGCTCATCCTTGCTCTGGAACTTTTAACTGATTCAACAATACTTGTTACACGTACCCAGCTACCTAGAGAGAGATCTAGCCATCTAGGCATATAAGGCGGAGTAAATTATCGAAATTCTGGAAAGTTTTAGTTGCCGGAGTTTCTGAGTTAATGATAAAATAAATAGTATATGTATATATGTAGCTCAATTTAGTTATGGAGTTACAGATACAATAGATAAAGGAGATGGACCACCTTTTATTCGTTGGACCAGAATCAATTCTTTAGCTTTGATTACAATACTTGTATAAGATATTTTGTCACACACTATATACCCAAAATATTTAGCTTCTATACATTACAAAAAGTACTAGCATATATCTTATTTTCATTTATCATTAGTCTCTTGAAACATTGTATAAATTAAACAAACCAAATTATTTGCTTAACTAATTAATAACACCTGTGACCGGTATGGTTTGTGCATTATAATGTCATCATACGCCCGAATTATACATTGTAGCGATTAGTCCATCAAAACCGTATAGCAGTTTTCTTCAAAAGCCATATAAAAACTCACTGCCTACATGCTTGCGCTTTTCATGTATGTACACGGCTTGTTAACTATTTTGTGACTATCGTTTGGCTAAGGGTGCCAGTTACTGGTCTAATCGTAAGGATATGATTTAGCGATGGTATTTCTCAGTCCATAATCGAAATAAACTGTGGGCCAGGTAGCAGAGTTATAGCTTGGCTTCTAAAAAGCATAAAGAGGAAAATTTAAAAGCTCTTGAGGTTTTAAAAAGGTGTAATCCATACTGTGTTGTATGTTTGGATGGAAGCTTGTAGATGACTGTTGCAGGCTGCATTGTGGACAGGAAGTGTTTTATCAGATATCGGGTGTTGTATTGTCTGAGATAGCATAGTGGTAACTGATAATGGATGTTATAGTTTAGTTGTATCTGATTTTCGGCCTGTCCAAATTTCAGTTTATGTTATGTTGATGTAATTAAGGTGTTTCATTAATATAAGTTTTCCCTTTTGCACCAAAAAAAAAAGCTCTTGAGGTTAACAAACAGCTTCTGCAACAAGTCTTTGTTTAGGCCTTGACTGTTTATGGACCCAAACACGGCTTCATCTGCTAAAACCACACATCTCTCCTTCCCAACGCATTACTACGCATAAGTTTGTTTCTATTCATGTCATTTTTCTATACATGGTTAGTTTCTTTATAATGTCCAAGGCATCATTTTTCTCTTGGCAATCTCCCTTCTGAAATGAAAAGTCCCTTGGATGTCTCCCTAAGAAGTAAACTGGATCTCTGAGATGGTCCTGTCTCCTAAGCATGATTTTTGTGTTGTCATATTTGCCACGGCAATCACAAGCCTTATCCAAGCAATTACTATCGAGTGCGGTGTTGATTGGCCAATATCTGCTTAGGTTCTTCCCATTCATCCATGCTTGTCCTTTACCAAATCCTTCAAGATCCACGGACACTGGATATATCCCTTCCTAACGGAGCCTTGAATTTAGTGTATAATCCTAAAACAAATGTTAAATCACTTGATATACATACATTTACCATACTATCAATTCTAGTGAATATTATCAATACGTAGGTACCTAGCTTGTACCCAAGTCATTTTTCGTTGTGTGTGACGATGACGAGATCACCACTCAGAGGACTTGACGTTAAGGAGCTTATTGTGATGATCGATGCTGTTTATCCCGGCCTTACTTTGTAAGACCATTTGTTGGATGACAGGTCTTTAATCACTTTTCTTTCCTATGATCTCTACTGGACCAGACACACCATTTGCACATATGATGTTATACACTTACCTTCTATTTTAAAACATAACGGAAAGTTAGTTCCATACGTAGTAGCATACTGTTTAACAAGATAGTCACCATTGACGAATGCATGAATCTATTGTTACATTATTGGATTACCATCCAGTCCAGTTTTCAATCCACATTTTTGGGCTGTTTTTGGAAACAACAATTTTTTTTTTTTTTTGAAGGGCAATTTATTTCCAAAATAGCAAATACAAAGCCAAAACTAGGATGTAAAAAAAAAAAAAAAAAAAAAAAAAAAAAAAAAAA
>LBNU01030902.1:20755-110025 GCA_014162995.1 Artemisia annua | reverse complement strand
ATACTGTTTAACAAGATAGTCACCATTGACGAACGCATGAATCTATTGTTACATTATTGGATTACCATCCAGTCCAGTTTTCAATCCACATTTTTGGGCTGTTTTTGGAAACAACAATTTTTTTTATTTTTTTTTTATTTTTATTTTTTTTATTTATTTTTTTTTTTTGGAAGGGCAATTTATTTCCAAAAGAGCAAATACAAAGCCAAAACTAGGATGTAAAAAAAAAAAAACAAGAGAGCAAATAATCAGGGAGGAGTTGTTCTGGTTAACATGGGTTGCGGAGCATTATCAAGTGAATCAGCCATCCCAGCTTGCACACCAGTCAATATATACTTTCGCGGCATCTCCATAAGATGTCCTTACATTCCCAAACTCATTCTCAACCTACACTTTATCATCATTTATATATATAAGTAACTATTTATATTATTCTCCATTCAATTTAATCTAAAAACACACATAACTAAATTAAGGTTATTTAGCTTGGTTCTACATGTCAACTACTAATGCAGTAAAATTTTGCATCTCGTTCAAATTAAATTAATATGAAAGTTACACTTATGTGTTAGGCTTCTAGCTATGAGCAATGAGGTGTTCCAAGAATACCAATCAATACAAAACGTCTTTAAAGCTCCTATCACAATATATACCCGTAATTCCAAATCCCCCGAAAATTCATATTGACCATGAAAAGGCTCACGAGCGTTCCAAATACAAACATATATTCATCTATCAAAAAAGCATTTTATAACACACTACATTAATTCATCAGCTCGTACATATACATAAAAACAAAAAATTAAGTTGATACAACTAAACACGTCGTAGGTAATAACCTCAGGCGTGGTACGTGGATAATGAATGGCGCTAGAGTAGAGATGAGAAGTCGAGATCGGCCATCAATTGTGATAGCCCTACCTTCATGAGAAACTTTGGTAGTATTACATGTCTTGATCATAATTCATAAATATATGAAATTAGTAATATGAATGTAGTAAATTTTGAGCATGACATTATTGTATGTGATTGATGTATATATATTGGCCAACTGCATACTTAGAAAAGTGAGATCGACATTATTGTATGTGATTGATGTATATATATTTGGCCAACTGCATACATAGAAAAGTGAGATCAAGTGCATATCTTAATTAACTACTTATTAAGCATGGATAAAACCTCAATATCTTAATTTCTTAATTTTGTTTTATACCTATTCTCCTCTTAAAAACTCTCCAAACAAAAAAAATATCACCTATAAAGATAGGATGGAGATAAGAAAATAGTAACTTTGACTTCAATTAGAGATGACAATTTCAGTCAATTTATATCTCACTCGATTTATTCGAATATGCATTATTTCTAATGGGTAAAACACAAATATAGTTAGAAGGAGAATGGTTAGATGAGTAAAAAATGCCAAAAATGTCCTAATGTGCTTTTTCAATGTATGCAACCTCATGTATTGTTTTATTCAAAAGATTAATATTATTGCATCGTTGTAATTTACTAGACGTATACCCAATCAAAGCGATGGTGTATAGCAGAAAATAATTATACTTGTAAAATCGTGATTTTGGTTCGATCTTTAATGCAAAACATGTATTTTTTGAAATACAAAACATGTGTTTTTTAAAGATTATGGTGACACGTTTTCATATATGATTTGTGTATGTGTATATGTATATGTATATTATCACTAGACGATTACCCATGCATAACAATGAGAATTTATAGCAACAAATAGCAATGGTGATACTTTGGTTACGCAAACGTTACACAAAACACTTAACCAAAATTTCATTATAAATATATGCCGCTATAAAATTGTCTATCTATAGAAAACATCTTTGCTTAAAACTTAAAAAATAAATAATGTTACGAGACTAAACTACTCTTACTTACAAAAGTCATCGCAATATATAAAATATTTAAATACTTAATTAAAATTTAAACACTAAATTTTTTTACTCTCACTTATTCGACACCCTTATATGCATAAAAATTCGCACAAACAAATTGACGCTATTACACACCGTTATCGATATGCGCAGATAATCGTCAAGTTTATTCGAAAGACGTAAGTTTTGGAGCATTTTAAAGCTCATCAAAATTCGGTGTTTGAACAATTAAAGCATAACTCTATTACAAATATGTGTTCATTCAGAAAACCAAAAAAAAATCTAATTAACTTTTATAAAAACGTCATCTGAAAGAAGAACCAAAAAAAACTTGGCCA
The DNA here is from genome assembly GCA_014162995.1 of Artemisia annua. Lineage (NCBI taxonomy): Eukaryota > Viridiplantae > Streptophyta > Magnoliopsida > Asterales > Asteraceae > Artemisia > Artemisia annua. The sequence goes on along the minus strand of LBNU01030902.1, from coordinate 107,783 downwards.
AAAATATTCTTCAATATACTTCGTTATCAGAAAAACAAGTAAGAGGGCCCGCTGCGTTGCAGCGGGAATTTTCGAAGAATTTTTGCGATAATTATTTAGAATAATATTTGGGTGGGGCTTCTCGTTGTAAGATCGTGGTATGTTTTTTGCCGATACGTACTTTATTTGTTTAGAAAAAATGTTGTGTGAAGCTATATTTGTAGTTGTCGTACGACGTCCTTTTTGGAATGAATGTTATGTCGGGCACCAGTATGTTACAGCGTGGCTAATTTTAACTATTATAGTTTTAAAAAAGTTTATGATAATTTTAAAGTTATTTGATAGATTAAGGGTGCATTTTGAAAGTTTTTTTATTTAGAAACTATATATATTAAACTTCAACATTTTTTATAAAATCGTACGTACGTTAAAAGTATATCACTATTGGGCTTGTTTTGTTCGTTATCGAGAGGCCTTTTTGCTAGTATTTTTTTTATTCAAGAAATCGGTATGTATCTATTAGATATTTGGCAAATAAAGTTTGTTATATAAAAGAGTCGTAAATATTAAAAAGTTCAGGGTTTATTTTGTAAATTTTCTTTTTCTTTTTACTAATATTGGAATAAACAATGGTTTGTCTTCACAAAAAATTCCTAAGAATTTGTACTATATAGCGAAACGAAATATTTAAACATGAGTTGAATTTTATATTGAGGCACGAATACCTATTTCTCCTCCCATAGTATATAGAGTTAATAGTTAATAATGCATATGAATATTTTAGGTCTAGTCTTTTTCACAAAATAATGCAGGTAGGGCCCACATGTTTAATACAATATATAATTGAAAACTTACAAGTGTCCCGTCTTGAGGACCTTCCCTACATTCCACTAAAATATTCACCAAATGACCCACCACCCACTCCAAATTCATTTATAATTTATTTGACATCGATCAATAATGCTTTGTTTTTCTTGAATTATTAGTTGTATTATTATTATTATTTTTTAAAAGCGTGGATATGAAGCATTGGTAATTAGGCGAAATCAGGTTTTAAAAGGATCCGGTGCACACAAAATTTTAACTCTAATATAAGAACGTACATTTTTGTGACCTAGTGCAATTAGGAAAAATCATAATTTTTTCAAAACCAACACTATGAAATATGATTTCATTGGGATCCCGTGATATCATGAAACACTCCTTAGTTCCGTCACTAGGTAAACCGTTTGCTCATTCAAGGTGATTCCCTTATAAAAACCTAATAGGTGTGATATGTCCTGGTAACCATGGGTTTAGGGCCAAGCCTCAAGTGACTAGCTACGAGTTCTTAAATCCATCAGGCCGAGATGCAACACAGATTCATATAAGAACTTTGTGACCAGTTTAAAATGTAAGTACAACTATATATAGCTAGACATACATATGTGCAATTGTAAAAAAATGTACCGTAAGAAATCTTTTGGACTAAAGTGCCATGCATGCATGCATCATCATTTAAGACGAATAACATTTATAAATTTCGAAAATTAGAATAATGTATTTAAAAAAGGGAAGAAAGTCATGATGAGTGAATAATATAAAAGCGAAAACCATGGGTGGTAGGCCATGTAAAACAACAACCTCACCATCAATCATACGTACTGCCATCAATTTATTTTTATTTTATGTGTTTCTTTGTCTATAAAGAGTTTCCTAAAACTTGTTCCATACACACACTTGATATTTATATATTTACATAGCGATGGCGATGAGAGGAGCAGTGATCGAGAAGCTGTTTACTAGCGGTGCAGGGTGGTTCGAGGGAAGTAGTAGTAGTAGTAGTTGCAGCAGCCCAACAAGTCCTTTGGATTTGAAATTAGTTATGTCACCTAGAAGAGTCCATAATTCATCATGTGATGAAGTGGTGTCGGGTCGTGGGATTGGACTCGGTATCATAGTTAACATGGACAAATCCCGCGAATCGACAGCAATCCTCCTCCGTCCATCCCATCATGTTAAAGCTAATATTAACGATGAAGAAGAGTATACGATAGTGACCCGTCATCACAAGCCAAACAAAAATAATTCATATTCAAGAAAAGAACTAGTATATGATCATAATTGTGGTGATGAGAAGCTAAGGTCCCTTTTCGACATATCTCCTACACCAGCAAGAGTTGATGATATAAAAGCAAGTGCTCACTTTTTGAGTACTTGTCATGAGTGCAATAAACAACTACATGGGAAAGACATATACATGTTCAGGTAACTAATCTAGCTAATATCAACTATATCCAAAAAGTAGATAAATGTTTTCTTTGGATCCTTACAATATATTAGGATGTTTACTAGTAGTATATTACTATATTTAAGAAAAGAAAAGAATTGAGATTGAATATATGGATGCAGGGGAGAGAAAGCATTTTGTAGCATAGAGTGTAGATCTATGGAGATTGCAAAAATGGAAGAAGAAAGTATGAATAAGAAGATGATGATGAGAAATAAACATGATTGTGGTAGTAGTAGTACTAGTTACGCTCCTCAACAAGTACCCGTTTCTCGCTCTAGTGGTCATGGTCATGGCCAGATGACGTCCACCGGGATCTTCGCAATTTAACCAAAACTTATATCTTGTTATTAAGTTATACTTGGACAACATGGATGGATGTAAATCTTATTCTTGTTCCCAGTTTTGTTAGATAGTAATGATTATAATCCAAATTTTAACATGCCTTTCTTTCTTTCTTGTGCAAACACTGGATTTAGTCCTATAATGTTTAACCCTGGTGACAAGATCGAGTGAGTCCTATAATGATGTTCAACCAAATAATTTCAACAATTTTCATTTCCGGTTGTTATAAACTGAAACACCAAAAATTAAGAAACAAAAAATTTGGAGAACAACTAAAATTGCAGTACAGGACAACTGGAATTAGAAAGTGAGGATTGCCAATTCTGAGGTGAAAATGCAACTGGACTCCAATATCAACTAATGTCGAAGTTCTTAACAAATGGTTTCCCCTTGAATTCTCATTCAATGACATGCTCATAAATAAAGAACAAGGTAGCTATGGGAAACCATGCATAACAAACAGGGTAAGCACTAATTCCCATTATATAATCAATTACCTAATATAATTAGTCTAGTGATAATAGATAATGCTACCATTTTTCGAGGTTCAGTTTCGACCCATCTGACCCATTTGTATATTTGTTTTATGTTTCAATGATAACTAGATGATGTTGCGAGATGTCATACCCCTTTAAAGCATTGTTTATGTTTTTGCCTAATCTAAATTCACACACTGAAATTAAATGAAGCAGTTTTTCGTTGTTCTTGTTAGTATATTAACGGTTTTGTCTAATTAATCTCTATAAAAGGAGGTGAGGGGTGAGGCACATATTGTACCTTCTTTTCCTAGCTCTCGTTTTAATGGAATAAACATTTGGGTGCATATTCTTCGCGCGTGTGTGTGTGTTGTTTGAGCTGAACAATCATAGGGATCTTAACCCTTCGTCGATTTTCTTGTTGGAGTTTCCTTAATTTATGGTTCTGCTTTAGTAATTAACCGATTTGTTGGTTTTCTTCCAACAAAGTTATCTGAGATGAACCGGCACATTAAAGACCTTAGATAGAAACAGTGTGGATTTAAAATGTGTAGATGCTTTAGATTACAATAAGTGCAGTGGTAATTATTAGAGCATTGAGTATCATGAAGAGTTTCAACTTTCAACTAGCCATTTAGGCCTCACAGAGTGCTACATCATTTCAACACTCACACTTCAAAATACCCCATCACTCATAACTAAAACCCACTAAGCCATTTGAGCCCTACCCACCCTCTAAAAACAACCAAAAACACTCACACTTCTGNTAGATGCTTTAGATTACAATAAGTGCAGTGGTAATTATTAGAGCATTGAGTATCATGAAGAGTTTCAACTTTCAACTAGCCATTTAGGCCTCACAGAGTGCTACATCATTTCAACACTCACACTTCAAAATACCCCATCACTCATAACTAAAACCCACTAAGCCATTTGAGCCCTACCCACCCTCTAAAAACAACCAAAAACACTCACACTTCTGCCACATCCTTTTTGTCTTTTCCTCATCACTTCCCCAACAAGAGCACAATCGGCGAGGTTGGTTGGTGTGGTGGCAAGCTTCAACGAGCCTCGACGTGGGATTTGGCTAGGCAATTCGCTGCCACACTCAATGCTCTTAAGGTGTTTGTATTGAACACGAAGGACTTGTGGTTTGATTGGTGAGGTTGGTATAGGAGCTGGTCTTGTGAGGTTGGATGGTAATTCTCGTGTTGATGGGAAATCGTTATAGCTTAATGTCCTAGCATTCCTTGCTTCTTAAAATTTCAATTTACTTACCCATTATCAATATTTATTTCATGTTTGTTATCTGAGTGTGTACTAAGTTCATCCAACGCATATCTTTTGCAAACCACGAACTGAGGTCTAATGTGATGCACAGTATTAAAGGTTTACGTTGGTTAAACACATGATACTCTTATTATTTCAATCATTTGCTGGTTAATGATTATCACTAACATAAAACGTCGGACACATCATACGCATAACACAAATCTGGATTCACGAGCAATCGTTTTATCAAGCCCATACATCGCACCTGTCTATAAACTTTGTTGGAACAATAAAGTAAAAACCCACTATATTAATTTAGCCTTTATTTATAATTTTTAAAAAACAAAAAGAAAAAAGAAGCCAAATAAAGACATGAAAACTTTATCCTTCCACCATGTCGGATGGTCTAAAGTCCATACAATTCTGTACCACTATTTACCCACATACCATCATTTTCTATATTACCATAGCATCAAGAGAATATATAGGATATCTGAGAATCACATTCTTTTAGTCAAATTTAATGGAATAGGTGATGTAACAAATATGTAAGAAAGTAATCTAATGAATCTAAAAAAAGGTTTAATATATATAGGATATCTGAGAAGGGATGTTCTTGTATTTGATTACTAAGCATGGTATTGATATCGAGTCTATATTATGCCCGGTTTGTAATAGCAACGTGGAAACTATAGATCACATCTTCTTCTCCTGCGAAGTGGCATCCGAGGTATGGCGTATGGTTTGTATATGGTGCAACATTACGGACCCTTCTGTGCCATCTTATTCCTATTGGTCTTCGTGGATCGAGAATGTGTCAAGTTCAAGTATTAAGAAGAAACGTCTTTTCGTCATCATCGCCTCTATGTTTTGGGTCATTTGGAAGTTCCGAAACAACATCACTTTCAACTCTCAACAATTGAGGAAAAGTGATATTTTCGATTCCATCCGTCTATTTTCTTATAATTGGTTAAAACATAGAGGTAGATTAGTTTTCAATTGGAATGATTGGCTTTGTAACCCTTTATAACTTTCTAGCTTCTTGCTAGATTTCAATATATTTCATCTTTGCCGTTCAAAAAAAAAAATGTGGTCATTATATTCTGTGAAAGAATTACCATTTTTGTTAAGTTGCAAGCCTGTTTGAGATAGTTTTAATTTTACTTCAAATTGTGTAGATAATATGCTGCTGTCATCATATGCACACCCTCTTGCTCTGTTACTAGCTATAATATCTAGGAGCATATGAAAAGTAAAGAACTAAGAGCTAGAAGATTTGTTCATGTAATAGTAAGTGACTTACCATATAAACTTAATACAAGATGTCCACCATGGACATGGAGTAGAATAAAACATACAACATGTTTCTGATAACTAGAAAGAAAACATACTTGACTCATACCCCAACATATCAACGAAAAGGTGCCAACAAATTAAAACAATTCGACCGAGCTAGCTGATGATACATCTTTTCGCAGGAGGAATTATAACCCCAGTGATATGGCTGGCACGTGTGGGTAAAAACTTGATAATGGTACACCTTAAGCTAGCTAGACGATTAATTATTAGGTAATATTATAGTAATAGTAGTAGTAGATCGAAGGAGCATGAATTCAAGCAACGATTAATTATTGGGCACCAGAAGATTCGGCTTCTAATCCGAACCACGTATTGCTTTCATCCTGTTGCTTTGAAGGAGTACTCGTCCCCTCCTGCTGCTTATATGGAGCTCTAGCCGTGATTCTGTCAACACAAAACACCATATCCACTTTTTTAGAACGGAAATTTTTCGCACTTATCTACTGCCTATTTCACGAACAATACTTGAACACATAACCTATTCGCTGATGGTTACACTCACGTACCGCTAGGCTAAAGGCCCTTTGGTATAGTAACACCATAATACACTTATATTAACTATTACGAGTAGTTTACAATGTGTAGGTATATATATATACCTCTCTTTTCTTTTCTCCAAGAATCGGGCAAGGGATGCTTTTCTCGCCATTGGAAGATCTGCAAGAAAAAGGTAAAAAAATTAAACAAGGGCAGCTACAAGTTAAAGAGAAAATTAGTTAGTAAATTATGTACCAGAAGCAACAAAAGAAGAAGCCGTTTGGGTTCCGGACAGCATGTTCATGATTTCCAAGGCCTTGTCGGCCGGGAAATCATTGACCACGATGACCTGACCCCCATAAAAGATGGTCATTTGGGCTGATGCTGGTGTATCATCTTGCTTGTTGAAGATAATATTATTCATCCTATCTCCACCTGCATGATTATTATTATCCATCATCAGATATACTTATATATATATTTTTCCATTAACAAACAAAAATCTTTTATATAATAAAACAAAACCCCTATTGGGAATTTTTCATTTAAAAAAATGGAACCATTCCTTTTTTAGTAATAATTTTTTTATTATGATTTTAATTATAATTTTTTATTATTAAAGATAATCATTTAAAAAGTTTAATCCTATGGTTAGTTGCATCTTATCTTTATCTTTTGTGTTTATCATCTACTTATGTAGTATATCAACAAAAACAAATTTAAAGATTAAATTATTTGTTTTTTAATAAATAAAAATATATCATTCAAAAAAAATTTTAAAAAAAACCCGCGCGTGCGCGGGTATTATAACTAGTATAAAGTTAAAGTAATTAACTAATTACACATCTAGCTACCAGCCAACAACCAACAACAATAATAACCTAATCTCGTCGAAGGGGTAAGCAGCGAGCCTTAAATAAATTAAATGCTAAACTAGTAGTAAAATTTCAAAATAAAAGAGCTAATATGTAGTATATTGTCTTATAATTAAATTACTAACATAGGAAAGATTATATATATCCAGAGATGTAGGTACGTACCTGGTGGAGTGAGATGTTGAAAACTAGTAGTATTCAAGAATTGAGTGAAGAGGTTACAAGTTTGAGAAAACTTGTTGGACTTGGTGTCACCGGAATCCACAGTCTCAGACATAGTATTTCTTTACTTGCTAGAAAAATATGAAATGATATTGTCTCTTTGGTTGTAAATTAATGTCTGGTCTTTATTTAATAGTAAGGTGGTCGGATCGATCGAGAGGTTGATAAATTAACGCACGAGGAATGCATGCCAAAGACTCGATCGACTTTATAATTCAATTCTCTTCCTATGGGCCCCACCTTAACTTTTTCTCTACTCAACTCACTTATTAACTACCACCCATATGGCATGTCTCAAGTACATTTTTTTTACTACATGTACTACAATTTTTTTACTGTAGATAAGATATTTAAAAAACTGTCTATAGACCAAACTCTTCTGACTTTGATAAAGCTAGACACACCGATACAATTTCAAAACAAATGCAAGAATAAATATAAAGGGTCCCTTTTGATATCTCAGAAAAAACTTATACGTAACTATTAAACACGTGGTGATATAAATCGTTAGCCCTTAAAGCAAGAAGGCCCCCAACTATTACTCACAATTTTTTTTCTAATTTGATGCACAATAATTTATTTATTATTATTATTATTATTATTATTATTATTTTTCTCTTTTTTTTTTTTTTAATTTTACCCCGAACTTTTGAATTTCATCATCTTCATGTAAAAATTTACTGGACCAGCACTTATAGCCGGTTACAACTTCTAATTTATTTATTTTTTCCTAACATGACATACACATGAGTATTTCATAACCACATAGAACATTTTTGTCATATTAAATGCCGACGTGCCATACACATTATTATTACTATTTTTAAGAGTAAATTACATAGATGGTCCTTGTGGTTTGCCCAAAATTTCATTTGGCGTCCTTCAAAGTTTAAAGTTGCATGGACAGTCCATATCTTTCCAAAGAATAACACTCGTGATTCTTTTTATTAACCGGTGTTAAATGAATTTTGTTATCATTTACACTTTAACCCTTTTAGCTAACGACCGCTGCATCGTTTATCCTTTATACTAACGGCCGTTTATAATTTAAAATTTTAGGTTTATTTAAAGTATTTCGATTTTTTACATACGTTTTTATAAAAACATATACGTTTTATACTCTTTTATATTCGTTTTCATGTACGTTTCTATATACATTTTATATGATTTATATATGTTTTTTGGTACTTTTTATATACGTTTGTATATATGCTTTTCTATACATTTTGTATACGTATTTTTGTAAAAATCTATGTTTTTATATATGTTATTATATACTTTTTATACATTTTATATACGTTTTTTGTACGTTTCTTTATGCGTATTTATATACGTTTGTATATATTTTTTTACGTTATTGTATACTTTTTTATATATGTTTCTATATATTGTTTTGTATAATGCACTATCAAAATTAATCTGCGCCTCACAATACTTGTGTTGTGATATTGTACATAGTGATCTTCATTATTTCCCATGCCGTAATATATAAATTGCTCGTGTGAAGTTAGCTTTAGTTATCAATAAACGCAAGTTTTAATTACATCTTGATGTCAAATTTCAATATCAATGCCAAAACGATATTATATTTGAATATTTCATCTCTATTATTACTAGTATTATCTAACGGACGATATTTTAATAATAGTGAACGTGCATGTGCATAAATTATATGACGTCAAGAATAATACAGGTAGCCAGCTAGTTTGAAGCAACCGACAAAGATGCCATACACGTTTTCAATTCTTGTATTAAAAAATAAATAAATAAATAAATAAATAAAAATCAACTACGCAAAATAATATCTCTTTGTTTTGTACCTCCCAACACCTTACACCTATATCAAATAACAAAATGTTATCTCTTGAGTTTTGAGAACGTGCTTTATATTTTATTTCTTTTTTCCATAGGTGTTTGTCAGGTGAACAAAGAAATGATCGATTATTGCTAAGCACAAACACATGCAGATCGATCGATCATCTTCCAAGTGTAACGTTTAAAAAAAGAGTGTCAACTCTCATAAAAGTGATATATCTTTTTAATTAAGTGCGATGATAAATTAAAGTACTTAAATTTCAACTAGGCTCATTTTTCTCATGCTATATATGACTGAATCGTAAGAAATGTACGTGTCACAACAACTGCCCTATATCATTTTTAACACCAAATAATTATAAGGAATAAAGGAATCTTGTATATCACTCATTTATAGGAGGCAAAAGTGAGGTGCAACAAACATATGTAAGGAATTAAGTACATAAGATAAGATTAGTGAGATGAAAACAAGTGGTCGTTAGTTTGACAATGTCAAATGAATAAGAACCATGAGATACAATCTAACTGACTATACATTCGGTTTCCAGTTTCTACCCACCAACCATTGCTATTATTGTCTCTTGTAACATTATTCACCATGATCATCTTCAACAAAATTTACCAACATTACATTTTTACCACTCATCACCACCTTTTTTCTGATTCAAACAAACTGTTTCTGTTTCGTTTTTTTCTTAAACAAACAACGGCCACCTGTTTCTTCACGCCCTGCCCCCGGCTTAAGCAAACATGGCCGTTGTTTGCGGCCTCCTCATCCTTATCGTCCTCCTCTTCTTCTCTCCGTGTCTCTCCCAACATCCTCATTCTCTTGCTCTCATTAAGTTCAAGAATTCTTTTACAAAATCCGATGCTTTATTCAATTGGAAAGACGACGGGTCCAATCCATGCGACCCCAACAACGTGTGGGTTGGCATTATATGTTCAAATGGCATTATTAGCACCATTAACCTCTCAGGTTTGGATTTAGAAGGACAACCCAACATTGGCGTCTTGGAAGCTATTGATAGTCTCAAAGCCATTAGCATTGAAAACAATTCCATTTCGGGACCTATGCCTGAGATCAACCGTCTTCGTTCTCTAAAAGCTTTTTACGGAGGTAGTAATTGGTTTTCGGGTGTCATACCTTCAGATTTTTTCCAAACGTTGGGCTCCTTAAAGAAACTATGGTTACAACATAATAACTTTTCTGGACAGATTCCAAAATCGATTGGTGAATTACCGAATCTTAAGGAACTCCATTTAGAATACAATGATTTCTCGGGACACATTCCTCCATTTCCAGAGGCGGATATTCTAACCACCCTTAACCTATCCAACAATAAACTACAAGGTGAAATACCAAAAAGTTTGCACAAGTTTGACAACAGAGTATTTGAGAACAACGCCGAACTTTGTGGTTCAAAACTTGGTAAAGAATGCAAGAAACCTTCAAACCAACGACCAAATTCAGAAGAGCCAGTAAGCGAATCAAGATCATCAACAAAATGGATCATAATGATTGTCGTTGTGGCTCTGTTAATCTTGATCATTTTGGCAAGAGCAACTCATGTAGAACAAGATAATAGAAAATGGGGTAAGGGACATATTGATGAAGCTGTTGTTAATATCCCAACCGTCACCAAGAAGACCACCACAGCTCCACCTAATAACTCAAATAACAATAGCAGCAGTAGTAGTAGTGGTAACACTACCGGTACCAGCAACAATAATAATAATGCCAATGATACGGAGAACAAGGATGCATCTCAAAAAGGCGTGGCACAAACAGGGCGACCAGTAGCTGGGTCCCTACCAGGGAAATCCGTGGGAGACCTGGTGATGGTAAATGAAGAAAGGGGAGTATTTGGGTTGCAAGACTTGATGAAGGCTGCAGCCGAGGTGCTTGGAAATGGAGGGTTAGGGTCTGCATATAAGGCGACATTGGCGAGTGGAGTGTCAGTGGTGGTTAAAAGGGTTAGAGAAATGAATCAGATGACTAAGGATGTGTTTGATACAGAGATGAAAAAGTTAGCGAAATTGAGGCACAAAAACATATTGACGCCATTGGCATATCATTTCAGGAAAGAAGAGAAACTTTTGGTATCTGAATATGTCGCGAGAGGCAGTCTGCTATACGTTTTACATGGTATCTCAATATTTACTATACAAACCTCATTTCATTTAGTTGATATACAAACATATACACTAAGATGAGCATGTGATTTGTAATTACTTACAGGTGATCGTGGGAATTCTCATGCCGAATTAACATGGCCCAATCGGTTAAAGATTATAAAAGGAGTAGCAAGAGGAATGGGTTTCCTTCATTCAGAATTTTCTTTGTATCCGTTGCCTCACGGGAATCTCAAGTCTAGCAATGTACTTATCGGATCAGACTACGAGCCACTTCTCAGTGATTATGCTTTCCATCCTTTGCTTAATAGCACCCCAACGGTACAATGCATGTTTGCTTTTAAATCTCCTGAAGCTACACTCAACCAACAAGTTACCCAAAAGAGCGATGTGTACTGCATGGGCATCATCATCCTTGAAATCATTACAGGGAAATACCCGTCCCAATATATGAATAACCAAAAGGGTGGTACGGATGTAGTCCAATGGGTTAAGTCAGCTCTTGCGGAGAAGAGAGAAAAGGAGCTAATTGATCCAGAGATATCGTCGGGAGGATCAACAGGGGATATGGAGAAGCTTCTACACATTGGAGCTGCTTGTACCGAAAGTGATCCAGATGAAAGAATGGACCTAAAGCAAGCAATAAAAAGAATAGAAGAGGTAAGTGTTTGAGAAATAGGGAGTTTTGGTAGATAAGATAACATAAATGGGGACCTGATCGAGGAGGAGGCCATAAGTTGATTGGGGTTGGGGTTGGGCCGAATCAAGTCGTTAAGGAATGAGAGCTCTCGACGTACAATTCACACATGCAAGACCACATAAATCATAAATCTTATTTTGTTTAGAGTATTTAGTTATCAAGTGAAGTGTGTGGGAAACAAGGGTGTCTGGATCAAATAATGAACATGAATTTTGCAACAGTGTGTAATTGCAAATTTAAGCCTCGCAATCGTGTTCATGGGTACAACTTGATAATAGATGACCAATTGTTCATCAAATAAAGCCTTGATCATCTACCTGCCAACTATATAATTTCGTTAAGGGCTATGACTAACCAAGGGAAAATACTAACCAAATGCTCACAATTTAAATGAAACATGCTTTAAGTAAAAGAGAAAAAAATAAATCTAATATGGAGTACTTATTAGAGTATGGGGAGTCATAACACCATTTGGGTGTTAACACCATGCCACGTCAGCGCCACATCATCTCAACACCAAATAACATAACACCAAAAAACACCNGCCAATGATACGGAGAACAAGGATGCATCTCAAAAAGGCGTGGCACAAACAGGGCGACCAGTAGCTGGGTCCCTACCAGGGAAATCCGTGGGAGACCTGGTGATGGTAAATGAAGAAAGGGGAGTATTTGGGTTGCAAGACTTGATGAAGGCTGCAGCCGAGGTGCTTGGAAATGGAGGGTTAGGGTCTGCATATAAGGCGACATTGGCGAGTGGAGTGTCAGTGGTGGTTAAAAGGGTTAGAGAAATGAATCAGATGACTAAGGATGTGTTTGATACAGAGATGAAAAAGTTAGCGAAATTGAGGCACAAAAACATATTGACGCCATTGGCATATCATTTCAGGAAAGAAGAGAAACTTTTGGTATCTGAATATGTCGCGAGAGGCAGTCTGCTATACGTTTTACATGGTATCTCAATATTTACTATACAAACCTCATTTCATTTAGTTGATATACAAACATATACACTAAGATGAGCATGTGATTTGTAATTACTTACAGGTGATCGTGGGAATTCTCATGCCGAATTAACATGGCCCAATCGGTTAAAGATTATAAAAGGAGTAGCAAGAGGAATGGGTTTCCTTCATTCAGAATTTTCTTTGTATCCGTTGCCTCACGGGAATCTCAAGTCTAGCAATGTACTTATCGGATCAGACTACGAGCCACTTCTCAGTGATTATGCTTTCCATCCTTTGCTTAATAGCACCCCAACGGTACAATGCATGTTTGCTTTTAAATCTCCTGAAGCTACACTCAACCAACAAGTTACCCAAAAGAGCGATGTGTACTGCATGGGCATCATCATCCTTGAAATCATTACAGGGAAATACCCGTCCCAATATATGAATAACCAAAAGGGTGGTACGGATGTAGTCCAATGGGTTAAGTCAGCTCTTGCGGAGAAGAGAGAAAAGGAGCTAATTGATCCAGAGATATCGTCGGGAGGATCAACAGGGGATATGGAGAAGCTTCTACACATTGGAGCTGCTTGTACCGAAAGTGATCCAGATGAAAGAATGGACCTAAAGCAAGCAATAAAAAGAATAGAAGAGGTAAGTGTTTGAGAAATAGGGAGTTTTGGTAGATAAGATAACATAAATGGGGACCTGATCGAGGAGGAGGCCATAAGTTGATTGGGGTTGGGGTTGGGCCGAATCAAGTCGTTAAGGAATGAGAGCTCTCGACGTACAATTCACACATGCAAGACCACATAAATCATAAATCTTATTTTGTTTAGAGTATTTAGTTATCAAGTGAAGTGTGTGGGAAACAAGGGTGTCTGGATCAAATAATGAACATGAATTTTGCAACAGTGTGTAATTGCAAATTTAAGCCTCGCAATCGTGTTCATGGGTACAACTTGATAATAGATGACCAATTGTTCATCAAATAAAGCCTTGATCATCTACCTGCCAACTATATAATTTCGTTAAGGGCTATGACTAACCAAGGGAAAATACTAACCAAATGCTCACAATTTAAATGAAACATGCTTTAAGTAAAAGAGAAAAAAATAAATCTAATATGGAGTACTTATTAGAGTATGGGGAGTCATAACACCATTTGGGTGTTAACACCATGCCACGTCAGCGCCACATCATCTCAACACCAAATAACATAACACCAAAAAACACCAGGAAATCATAACACCAAATAACACCACTTAAGGGGGGTGTTTGTAAATTTTTTGGGGTCATATACTCGTTACAACGCTCGTTGAGGGCACAACGCACGTTAAAACGGCTGGATAAAATCACAAACTTGGAAATGGCCATAACGCCATAACGTGCGTTTTACCTTTGCCACATGGGATTAACGCTGGGAGGGCGTTATCACTCCCTGCCCTCTTAGTTAACGAAACATTTTTACCATATAGCCTTCTTCTCTTTTTCTCTTTTTCTTTAATCTTGAACAAAGATAATTTAGCACTCAAAATTTTCCCGAATTATAGAGGGTGTGCACTCTTAATTTTTTATTGTATTATTTTGTGAGTACTTTCAAAGAAAAACAAATTTTTTTACACCGCTAGAAATCTACAAAGGGTATGCATGATGTAGCTAGTACTCTAATACATGCATGCATACAACCTACGAGCATACCTACCCAACTCTAAGTCTCTCCCACAATACACAAGTAAAGAGTTACTATCACTTCTATAATAACCATGTTTTACACCATAATCGGCCAACATATGTTTTAATTGTTGAGGGTTTTCAAATTTCATACCAAGTATTGGTTTATTTTCTTCCCATGATGTTTCTGGATTATAACTAGGGTGCTTAACACCTTTTTTAACCTTGTATCTTTCATCTATCATATCATCATCAGGATCAACCTCTTCAACAAAATATTTACCACCTAAAGGGGGTATGGGGTCATCTCTAGTGCCTTTGAAGTTACCCTTACCAATCAGTTTGTTTAGAAAAGGGTCATTAACTGTCAGCCTTTCAAAAACTACATTTTCTTCACCCTCAGTATGAAAATCAATATTAGCAACCTCTGCATCATCATCATCATCAGGTTCATCACTCTCATAATCACCCTCATTCACATTATTAGTGTAAAGATTATCATTCCTAACATTCTCCATAACATCATAGTCAGCAAATTCAGTGTACAAATCTATCTTAAAACCATTCTCAAAAGCTACCTACATAAAATCAATCATATCATCATCTGTTTTTAGTTCCCTAATTCCTCTAGTAAGAGTTGTACCAGGTACATGATAGTACAGTCTCTTGGGAGGGTTAAGCACTAACCTTTTGACAAGCTCAAACAACTCACCAATTGGCATCTCTTCAAATCGTACGTCATTTATAACCTGACACTCGCCTTCCATGTACTTGAGAGGATTTGGAACAAAAACCTCATTATGGTAGAGATTAACAGTGATGTCACCCATTGAATTGTGTTAATTGAATGAAGAACTTAAAAATTAGGGTTTCAACCCGTAATGTATAGTAATTAGGGAATTCAAACATAAACATGCCATAAAGCACATACCTTTTACAACATTTGTAGTAGATTTAGTCTTCAATCTGTGTCAACTCACATTGAACACTACACCAACTCGCATCAGAAACACATCAACTAGCATTCAAGATCTATCAACTAGCATTCAAGAACACCTAACTAACATCAACTCGCATTGAAGAAAAAAACAAGATAGCCAACGAATTGCCAAGAAAATAACGAAACAAGATAACCAAACACTAAACAAAGTATATACTACACCTCTAAACAAGAAAGTACAAACATCAAGCACAAGTAGCCACGAATCAAACCACAACTAATGATTTCTCACATATACAATTCGAACCAAAACAAAGAACCAACAACCAAGCTATAAATCCGAGTTAACCTAGTCCCTAAGATGAAACTAAGGCTCTTGATACCAATTGTAGGCTACTCATAAACATAAACACATATGGACTTTGTGGTTGGATCGAATTGTAGAAGGGTTTAGAGAGATAGAAAGAGATGAGAGGGAGCCTTTCTAGTGAGAGAAACACAAGAGATATTAGATTGATAATGTGAAAGGTCCAACCCTCTCCACATGTGGAGAGGGGTATTTATAGTTACATAATAAACGCCCTCCTACGGGCTGTGGATCGGGTGTATAGTGGGTAAAGACCCGTCCGTCCTCCACGGTGTTACTTAAACTAATCGATCTACTACTACAAATAATTAAGTCTACGAGCTATCTTAATGCTAATAGATCCTCGGGGTGACCGAGTCTTTCATAGGAATATTCGTATTCCTAACACCTTACGCCTGTGCCGGAGAAAAGATCTGCTAGATGTGTTATTATCAAGCTTGTTTTTTATGCTTCTTGTTATTTTATATGGCAGGAGCGGAATAATAGGCTTTTCAAGAATAAGAAGATGTCTACGGATCAAGTCATTGAAGTTATCAAGTCTAATGTTCGTCTCAAGCTTCTCTCCTGTAAATTTAAGAAGTCGAGCAGTATGGATGTGTTTTTGAATCACTAGAAGCTGCCTAATGCTCTGATCAGATCCACTCATTGATGTATTTTGTCCCGTATGTTATGGTGTGGTCGTCTGTTGCTGGTTTAAAGGTCAGAAGTGAGCCTTCTTTGGATTATGTCCTTCATATGGAGTGCCAGTTGAGAGTTGTACTCTTTTTTTCTTCTCCAAGGTTTTCCAACTGGGGTTTTTTTTTCTTGTGAAGGCATTTTAAGGATGCAGTCTCAGCTTGGAATTGGTGGAGAAAGTGAAAAAACAGGATTAATGATTGGAAGAATAAATTTATTTCATTTGCGGGAAGAGTTCGGCTTGTGCAGTCTGTTCTGGCCTCTATGCATATTTATTGGGCCCCTGTTTTTATAATTCCTTCCCGTATATTGTTGGATCTTGAACTATTAATGTGGTGTCAAGGCGAGATGCGTAAGGGTAAGGCTAAAGTTGAATGTGAAGCCGTTTGCTTACCCAGAAGTGAAGGTGGTCTTGGTCTTGCTTGGTGTTGCTTGCTTGTCTGAATGGTTTCTTCCTATTGGTGTTCTAGTTATTGTATGTAAGTAGTTGTTAGCCGAGTTTAGTTTGTTCTAGTTATTGTACGAGGTTAATGTGGTATTTATGACACATTCCATTGTACTTCAACTTTTTTTGTGATTATATATGTATTTTACCGGAGTAATCCCCTTTACCCAAAAACAAGATCACAATGGAATTCAGATTACAATTACGTCGAGTGTAAGTGAAAATAAGTTTGTTTGTTTNGAAGGAAGAAAGCCGCTAACCTAAATCAAAAACAAAACAAAACAAACAAGAGACTGAAAAATAAATAAAATTAGAAGAAGAAGAAGAAAAGAATGTATCGATCAGCAGCAGCGAAACGATTGCTTTCTTCTTCAACAAAATCAAAATCAAAATCAAAATCAAAATCATGGGTGTCGTTATATGGTAAACAAAGCAGCAGCTATTCATCATCATCCCAACAACCAATTGTAAGTAACAGAATAATAACCCCTTCTTCTTCTCCTTTTCATTCATTTGGTGGTTATCGTTTTCTATCGACGACGCAACCACCAACGCTAACGGATCAAATCCCCAACCCAAACAACAACAACAATTCAACAAGCAGCCAACAAGGAACACAAGGGGGAGGAGTGTTTGGTGATACTAATAATAATAATAATAATGCATCATCATCAACAACAAGCAGCCAAGGAGAAGGAGGAGCAAGAAGAAGTACCAGGTCTAGCAATTACCAAGAGGAACAATCTCGAGTGCTTGCCGCTTCTCTTCCTCACGTGGTCAGTTTATTTGTTTATTTATTATTTTATTTATTTGTTAGCTAGATAGATACAAATAATTGTCCCACTCACTCATTCTGAAAATAATAATTTGGGTGCAGTTTAAGCTGGGATGGAGTGAGGCTGCCATGATTGCTGGTGCCAGGGACGTCTCTCTTTCCCCTTCCATCGTCGGCTCTATTCCTCGTAAAGAAGCCGCCCTTGTTGAGGTTCTTTACTTATGCTTTTACAATCAAACTTGTTCTACTATTCCATCACTCTACATTCATACATACATTCTCTTAACTTTCTTATAACTCCATTCATCATACAATTACACAACAACCTCCTATTTCTAATCATTTGATAATTTTTACAAACTACATTACAAATTGGTTCGTTAGGGGGGCACATTACAAAAATATTCATACAATTTTTTTTTTTTTTTTTTTTGCTTGGGGGCACGTGCCCACCTTGCTCCCCTCCTGTCTCCGCCTCTGATTAGACTCACTAGCTCTTCTGTAGGTCAATTGTATTATGCTTTTCTAATCTCTTCATCTTATCATAGTTTATTTCATTTTGCCTTCATGATATATGCTATAAAAGTAGTAAAACATTATGCAATTCTTATTACTAGAGTACTAAGTTAATGACGATTCTCCTACTTTTTAACCCATAACACTCCCGTTGCTCTTACACTTGTCGCAGTATTTTATGGACGAGTGCTTGCAAAAGCTTATTGATGAAATCGACTCTGGAAAGTTAGGGTTACAAGACATGGTACCAAGCGAGCGCATTGCAAAGCTTGTTAAAACACGCTTAGAAATACAAGCTCCATACATTTCAAAGTGGCCTCAAGCTCTAAGCATCCAGGCGCAACCATTGAATTTCTCAACAAGCTTTAAACAACGAGCAGAGCTGGTTGATGAGTTCTGCCATGCTGCAAGTGATGAAGGGAGTGGCGTCGATTGGTACCTAAAGCGCACTGTCCTTGGTGGGATATACTCTTCAACTGAAATCTACATGCTAACCGATAACTCCACAGGTTTCTTTTCCTCACCATCTTCCCCTCCTCTGCTTGTTATGTATTTACTTCTCTATGAAATTTTGCAACTTCAATAATGTGTATGAACATGCAATGTATAGTCTTTATGTGCCCATTAAAGCTGGTAAGATATTGTCAACGAGTATAGATAACTTCTGCCGAACAAGATGAATAAATTAATTTCAATACCTTACAGTATTTGGATGGAACTCTTGGGATATGTTATAATTTAGCTATATAATGCATACCTTAAAAATGATTTTGATACTTGTGTGGATTTATACTTTTTCATTTGGCTACTGATAACTACAAGTTTGATGATGTGCCCAATTAGGCATGCAATTATTGTTTAGGATGAGAAGATTCGACGGGTACTGATCTAGAACATAAGCTACCACCGTATGGGCAAACTTGAGCCATCTTACTGTTAAAAGCCCCGAAAGAAACATGAGGAGAAGCATATGCCTTTTCTTTTAACTCTTTTCTTTGTTAACCTACCGATTTAGCAATCTAGGACTTGACTGTTACAGGAATAGTAGTGATTGGCCATTGGTGATGAGTGGTGTTGTTTTTTCAGATTTTCAAGATACATGGACATTCTTAAATGACCGAGTCAGAGACGCATTTGATTTAAAGAAGACATTTCAAGAGGTTGTCTAGTTGATAAACTATGTGAATACATGATCTTAATTATCTACATTTGGATTTTAACTCTTTTTATGGGTAACCTTTTCAGGTGAAATATTTTACAGAAGCTGTCGGGGCTGGGGTAGGAGGTTCGTTTCAGGGATTTATGAAGAAAGGTTGCTAGGATTAAGTTTGAAGTTTGCAGATTTACATTTTCTTGGCAGCCAGTGTCATTTCCCTCGGCATTGGTGGCATAGGCTTACAAATCTTTTTGCACATGTTTTTTTGTTCCAATGATCGTCTCTGAATCAAGAAAGTAATTAAGAATGTTTTCTCTTAAATTTAGTATGTATACGCTGTACTTTGCTTGATTGTTTATCTTTTCTGTGACCTGAAGAAATAAAATATAAATCAGTCAATCCTTGCCATGATGCTTTAGCTAAGCAAAATGTTTCTGTTGATTGGAATGTCTATTGATTATGTTAAGTTTAGCAACTTATAGAGAAGAGGGTATGCTAGTAAAGGGGGCTATCACCTCTATTTTACTTTCAACTTCCTCTTGTGTTGTTGAGTAACTGTCATTATCCGTCAATCATTCCTTACTATGAAATAAGCGGTTGTTAATCATAGTCCCTAGGGCTATAGCTATTGCTTTTGGTGAAGCCTTAGTAATAGCCTATGGCCATGATTGTGAGGTTTGGAGTTAGCTGCAATATGGTTCATCGGTCTGTTACTATAGTCTAGAGGAAACCTTTGTGAATGTGGTTAGATTCACTTGCTTGGGCATTTTGAATGTTTGTAAGTTTAGTTAGTGATTAGTATGGTGCAGTGCGCATGTCCTCTGCACATTATTTTTGTTGGCATATAAAATTTCAAAGTGTGATTAATATATCTTTAACCATTTCAACAAAAAAAAAAAAAAAAATAAAAAAAAAAAAATAAAAAAAGAAAAAAAAAAAAAACTTTTAGCTTCAACTAATTGTGTGTCTTTACTCTATGATCTCTAAATATTGTAAGCTTATTCTGTAAGCCATCATTTAATGGCTTTAGCAGGCCTATATCTATGGATAAATGCAGTAGCAAAGCCATTTTATGTATTCGTGTCTTCATCTGAGTTATTTATTAAGTTTTGTCGATTGATGTAATGTTGTTTTAACATATATTTCTAACACATTCGGCTGTTGTGGGATTCTTTCTGTTTGGATGAGAACCTCAGAAAATTAGATGTGTTCGCATTGTGGGTTTATGAAAGATGGGCATATTACAGTACCAATATTTTGATGCTTCTGTACCACAATTTTTTTATATCTTATTGAAGCCAACATTAACAAATACGGAGTACATTCTCTAGTCACGTGACAGATTCAAGGATAAAAATTCCTCAAGGGAAAAGACATCAATCTGTTGTTACGAAAAAAAACCAACCATCGTCGGTGCAAGTAACATTTCTTCACGGCAGAACATCCTTGTATGTGTTTTCTTACTTCATCTTTAAAATCAATATCCGAGATCCAATTTGTACATGCAAATCAAGATTGATGATTGTTGATGCCAATCAAATCTCTAGAACAATATCTGCACCCACAACATGATAGAACAGTGAATCAATCTCCACTACTGGAATTTAAGTTAAGAAAAGTATGAAAAGCTTAATAGGTTCTTACATTCAGAATCTGTCTTAACCCAAGTGCTTCTTTCACTATCATCCTCCTCATCACTCTGATCATCCATGGGTACGTCTTTCCCAGTCAAATACTTGTTTGGCACTGGCTTTGCAGTAGCACTTTGGGGATGTATTTTCTTGTTCAGTATAGACCGTAATATCTGTACACAAAGGCATTTTACTTTGGACAATTAGTTGAGATGTTTTAAAGAAGATGCATATATGATAGTTTGTTTGCACAACATACCTTCTCCATTCTTGACTTGTCAAATGTTGGGTCGGGTAAAACATGGTTTAACCTATCTCTGGAAGTGAACATTTTCTTAAGAAAGAATGACAAGGACTTCTTTCTGATGACATTCTTTTTGTGATCGACTAAAATTTCCTTCCCTCTTGAGAACATGCCTGAAATGCTACGTCGTAGGCGCACATCTTTATTTAAAACGAGGTCTTCACAAACTGCCTCTGATGAGAGAGTCTCTGCTGATTCCTCTGCTTCTTCTTCTTCCTCTTCTGTCTCTAAAAAAGAGAGAAATTCTTCTTCAGGTGTTGGGTTCTGTGAATGGCTTTGACATGGACCTTCACTTTCCGTCTCTGGATCTGCTCTCAAATTACTGATTCCAAATGTACCAATCGCTAGTAGTGACTGAGGCCAATCACTAAACTCTTCCTTGGATGTAGCTTGGCCCATATGATCTATCAAAAATAAATATGATCAAATACAATCTGTTAGCCCATTTTGGTTCAATCTTAATAGCATTTGAGATGTGATTCTGAATTCTCATGCTATAAAAGTGCAGACTACAAGGATGTAAAATGTTTCACAGAGATACAAATTATTAGATCCAATATCTCATGGCAAGCAATACATTTTAATTGCTGACTTAAGGATTACGAGTGTGATGACATATCAATAGATGACGTAAACAAAGTGATCAAACGCATAATTGTTTATCAGCAAGTAAAAAGAGGTAATTGACACAAGGATGTGGTCCAGTACAAACTGGCCAATTAAATTCTTGGTAGTTTTGGTCTTGTATTATGCAGGGTGTACAAGGATTGACATGCAGTGCCTTGCATGCATGACAAAAGATATACATATGCTCATTCCTATTTGCAGATTTTCTCATAGACCATGTCTTTTAGTTTAATTGTGAACTTAGTTCTATACGATCTCTCTTTTACCACTATGAGCTACAGGTGTAACATCAACTTTTGCTCTTTTTTTAAATGTGTTTTCTTCATGCAATATCATATCATTATTATCTGCGTAAACCAATGTTAAGAGTTACATGAGAAAGAAATGAGGGAATGCTTGCTTACTGTTAGCCGCTACTGTATTAGGCTTTTTCGTCACTTGCTTGCCATTCAGCTTGCTTTGCATCCAACTGAATATCTGGAATCATATGTATAAATTAAAGTTTTACCATAAAAACTCGAGATATGCATATAAAGAACTACCCCAAAAGGCACTTCCCTTACCTTCATTGTTAGGGAGTTCTTTGTTCAGGTCTAGAGATAGAAAATCTTACAGGAGAAGATCCAAAAAAAAACTAATTGAACCCACCACAACTAAAGCCTCAAGCTTGAGGGTGTTATATACTGGTGGAGTTGGGGACAAGTTGAACTGCGCTCCAAGTTGGTAGCTTCCACTAGTTCAAGTTCCCATACATTGCCTTTTGCCGCCATTTTTTTAACTTATCATCTCACTTTATTTTACACACATTTTCAACTACTCTTTCAGTATCGTCCAAATATAGCATACAGTATCTTAATGGGTCAAAACATGTAACACAAGAATGTGCCCAACTGCACTTATTAATGTAAACACAAATATATTCTCCAACATGATCTATTACTATATTCAACTTGTCTATCCCATTAGATACAGCATATGATTTAAAATAATAAGGATTCCTAAATCGATCGTCAAGACCAAAAAAGATTATGCATATATCTCTACACATACAATTTTGATACCAAAAATCGAAAACGAATGAAAAGAAGGATGCTGCCATTGACCTTCTACGAAACCAGTCAACCACCACATGTCATGTATCCTAACTTATATTCATATGGACCATGTGTCATATAAATACCAGCGTTTGGTTCTGTATTACTATTATTTATAAATGCAGTCGACAGGGGAAGTGAATGGGCACACAACATAGTATAAGTTGCCTACCAGAGACAAGAAACTATAATCCAAAGGAAACAATAATGCATCCATTCCACAGGAAAAAGAAGTATGGGACTATTATGGTTTTAGTATATGATAAAGCTTAGATTCCCATATGACATTGTCCCTTACTCGCCGAACCATCTGTTTGTATTGAGGACTAATTCAAACTAATATTGTGTCACTTTCATGTTATGAGTTACCAACTTAGATGAGTTAGTTAATATAAGTAACTATTTTATTTTTCTTGTAAAGCAGCCACAGAGAACACCTCGCGATTACTAAAGCAAATTAAAAGAAACCAGTAAATGAAATTACATTAACTTTAACATGCACCGACCCGACATTATCAACAGCGATTCATCAAAGTCCAATGAAATATAGCGTGGCCTATAATCTCTCATATACCTCAAGACAAGGAATACCAACTAAGAGGCACGTGAAGTTGTCCATTCACATGCATTCCATAGGTTCATCTCGATTAGCATTTCTATTCTAGTCTGCAACCAATCAATTTATTTCCCTTCTCCTGCAACTTGGTTGATAGAGCTTTCGTCGTTTTTGCCATCGTGTCAACATGACAACATCGTGATTAATGTTCATCGTACAATGTCAGACCAACACCTGTGTCATTCAAATATAATCAAAACACATTCCCATGTACGTACCCTTCGGTCCCAAAGAAAACAGTTACCCAAAATCATCGGTAGCATCAATTCCACTAATCTAATTCTCTTTCCTACAATTAAACTAAAAAAATATGATATGCATATAGCTTTTGCAGTTTCCAATCAATGTAGATTATCTATGTCCCCCAATCCCATAAAAACAGTGCACCTATCACCCATCTCAAGTCTAATGTTAACTCTAATTTTTCTTTATTAATCTAGATATTAGGCCCACTAATCGCATAATCTAAGCTAAGTACCCAATCATATATCGGCATATGTTAGTTGGAGCATTAATCTTTGAACTTGTCTTTTTAGTCTCCTGGGTTAATGCTGAAACATTCCATCTAGAGTCAGTGGTCCATCATCTATATATTTCTCTTTTGAGACTGTAGGTGGAATCAAATCAGTAAACTAAACGCTAATTCTAATAGGGGGGTCAACATCAATGATCTTGCAACTTTAGTTTTGTTAAATCAAAAGGCACATTTTAGAAGCATCATGTTGAGCCCATTTCTAGCATAGGACTCTGCGTTCCGAAAAGCATTAGCCTCCAATAACCACGGAGCCTCTAATCATTAGTTAAATAAGGAATATAGTTTTCTCATTTTTACCGTTTTATGGTAACATGGACTAGTTAAGCAATTAATCACCATTTTACAACAATTTTCAAACTAGTTTGACTTAGGGACAGGATGAAATGGTTATAATGATAACAGAAAGACTAGTTGATCTTAAATAAATTGGCGTGATAGTGTTTCGAAGATGCATAATCTAACAGCCAAAAACATGCATTTGCCAAAGATTTGCCAGCAATAATTCCTCGAGATTCAGCCCAAAAGAAAGAGCTTTGGAAATGGAAATTCATGTCTGAAATTGAATCAAGAAACTAATTTAAGTTGAGTCAAAAATAAACGCATGCTCCCGCAAACCCACATCACAAACTTTGTTGAATGCACAGTTAATTATTATACCTGTTGACATTATAGTAATAAGAGATCGAAGAGTGTCAAAGTACGTATCTTTCCTAAAGTGGTAAGTCTTCCCATGATCGACTAAACCATCTAGCTTGGAGACACCCCATTATTTATGTTACCAAGTGATCCAATGCATGCATTGGCCATTACTTCTTTTTCTATACGAATAAGAATAGTACAGTCTAATAAACATAATCAAAATGGGTCTGAATGTCTAATAGATAATCGCACTGATAACTTAAATAATAAACAAACTTGGAATAATAGTGCAAGAATGATCATGTCACTTATATACGTTCAGTACTTCAGTAATCGTGTATTCTGAGGTTTAGGTTGTGTTCTTAATCAGTTAATATGCTCGATCTATAATTGCGGTCTAAGCGATTGCTTGATCTCTCAGGTTTGTACTTCAGTCGATTGATTCACTCTTTTTATATCTTTCTTTAGCTTAATAGAAAATTCAGACAATTTAAATAAATTCAAATATCTAAATGTTGTTAAAAGCAACAAAGGAATTAACAAAACAAAAGACTTTACTAATATATTCAAATAGTTATTTCTATGGAAAATAAAATTCTAGTTTTGAACTTTTGATTGCATAGACACAAAATTACTGCATTCATAACTTTAGAAGGGACAAAATTACTGAATTTTAAAGTACGTTCTATAACTTTGACAAAATTCAAGTGCAAAAACATACATTTATTCATTGTAGGTATTTGTTCAACTAACAGTAAAATTAAGATGACTCCGCTTGGTTTAAAATTGTGTGCATCGTTGCGAGTGCATCGCGCATCAGAGTGATGCGATGGCAAAAAAGCAACGGGATTTGTGATGCAAAGCACCCTCATGCTATTGCGTCACTTCACAATAGTGTGATGCTCGCAATAGACGCAATTGAAACTTTGGCCTTAATAAACTACTTAATGAAATATATAGTTAGAGAAAGATAACTACTTTGACCCTTTTTTTACTTTACGATAGTTACTTTTATTATTGGCAATTGACTTTAAACATTTTCGATACTCGCTATTTTGTTAGGAATATGTGAGTTATTTGATGTTTAAGCATAGTATTAGTATCAATATGTAAGTGATTTATTTGATGTTTAAGCATCAACTTGTAGAAGAAAATAATTTAAAAGATTTTTTTTTTTACTTTTTTATTACCTAGCACCGCTCTCGTCCGTGATGCGTTCGCAATCGCATCACGCATCTGCCTCTAGGACCCTGAGCACAACGGACCGCAACACGCAATTTAAAACCACGAATATGAGTGTAGCACATCATCAAGTAAGCGAAAAACAATGAAAAAGTCAGTAAATGGATCAGTTAAGAGTTGCCGACAAAACAAGCACTTTCCTACACTACATCACCACCGCAGAACCAATAATAGATAATAACAAATGGTCAAAAGCCATAGAGAAATGAATTTCGAGACAACTAACAAACAAAAACCAATACCAATTTTGGTTTAACAGGGGGAATTCTGGCAACTACTGGTTTGCCTTATCACGTTTTTTTCTGTTTACAATGTAGTAAATACTAAGGGGCATATGTTCAGGATGCTTAATTTATAAAACTCACCAACATCTATACATATGTTAGTTATATAACATATAGTATTTGATAGGCCACAAAACTTCACTCTGATCCGCAGCAGAGCTCACAACAGATAAAGCAGCCCATAAATGCCAAGCCAGTACATAACTGAGTGACAGCAATTGCACATTGATCGTTGATCTTGGCTAAGATATTAATGCAGCAGACGCAACAGCACTTTCCACATAAATTTACACAACAATTGCCAGCTGCTCTCACAAACATTTCTGCCTGGTCCGGCAATTTTGGTTGAAATCCCGGTGGGATGTTCTCCATCGTTGCAATCAAGTTGCCAAAACCCACACCCAGCTGCGGCAACACCTTTATCATTTCAGTTTTTTCAGTTATTTCCGTTTTTTTAGAGCTAGCTTCTTTTTTCCCCTGCATTCATAATTCGGGAAATGAGTACTTTTGGCCCACCATACAGTTCTATCTTGAGAGAAATACTTGTACTATAATCACAGAGGTCAGGCTGCTGTTGTTTAAATTACATATAATAATAACATAGAGATGGGTAGTGAAAGCTGAAAAATGAACAAATCTAAGGCAAAAATAGTTTACATGTTTTGTGGCAGATGATGATGCAGTAGCATGTGTATCTTGTACTGTCTCCAACAAGATCATACGAGTATACTCACTTACAACACCAGTCTGCATGCTTAGTTTCGCCACCTGTCAACAAAAGAACGCAGAACAGCCAATTTTTATCACTTATTAAAAGAATTTCACAAGAAAGTTATCAAAGCGAGGGAGTTTATTACAACAAGCACTTTAGGTAGCCCAGTATATAACCAAAGTATATTCACCTTTTCCTCAAGCTTTTTATCTTGTGAAAACCATGCTTGTATCGTGTATTGCTCAATTTGTTGCTTCGCCAGGACCTGGTGACCAGAAGGAAATCAAATAAACAATGAGCCAACCCAAAGAAGGAAAAAGAAAACATAACCAAAAAAACAACAAAGATAAACCTAGTACAATAAGTGCAGTTCTGATGTATGCATGCAATTGGTATAGATATTTACACTAATATAATGAAAACCTCAAAGCATTTGGTCGGATGAGGTAGCTTTACCTTGTCAAGAGGTATGTCCTTTGGCCGCTGGACTTTCAGGTCAATGGTGAAGCTACTCATATCGGCACGGACCCCCCTTACTTTCAGAGTTTCCGGAAAACCACCCCTGTACTGCCCAAATAGTATTAATGGCCCTTCCGAACATACATCTGGTACAACTGATGGATAAACCTGATGAAATAGAAGACAATTACATTACATCTCTAGATATATTTAGAAAAATATAAAGTACAATAAGATATTTATGTAAGACTGTAAGAGAAATATGGATAAAGGATATTTAACTCAAGTCACAAATTTGTAAAGTTTTTTTTGGGTAAAGGGTTTTTACCCTGAGTAAAAATTTGTAAAGTTTACGACAAGGAAAACCTGAAATCATGAATAGAATAAACCTAAGTTTCCATGAACACATAATGCGCGAGAAATGAAACCATACCTCAAGAGCATCAAGATCGTCTAGACCATCAATTTCAATGTTCAGCACAACCGTTGAAGCAGCTCTGGAAAACAAAGCTTCCATTTGAGCTACAACTGAATCTGATCAAATATACATTTGCCAGTTTATCGTTAGTAACTTCACAATAGCTGCCGCCATTTCATTAAATCAAACAACTTCTCAAACTCATTTCGCTTTTAAAACAAACAAGCTTTACACATGAAATCTTTCCCTAGGTTGGAAAAAATGAACTACCTGCATCAGGCGCAGCATCAAAATGGCCCCTACCAATCATTGCAAGCATTCGCAAGAAGTATTGGTTGCAGAATGAACCTACAACAAATTACAAAAACAAGCTAATTACAACAATCCGTCATCAGAAAAATGTCCAGAATATGTATAATGCAAAGTTGAACCTCCAGTTCACTACCAAAAAGCTTAATATTACTGCGTACTCATATCAAGCACTGCAAGTCATCTTTCCCTAAATGAGAATGTGCACATACCAAGTCACTTTAAAAAAATCGCATCCTGATTATATGGAGAGAGCCACTAGTTGCGGGCTGATTATATGGTGCATTTAGTTAGAGCAAACATTTCCTAGTTTCCTATCTTAAATTTTATAGAAATTTGGAGGAAGTCTTTATCTCCACAAAAGAGTTGAAAACGTAGAAAAAGCCACTAGTTGCGGGCTGATTATATGGTGCATTTAGTTAGAGCAAACATATCCTAGTTTCCTATCTTAAATTTTATAGAAATTTGGAGGAAGTCTTTATCTCCACAAAAGAGTTGAAAACGTAGAAAAAGCATTCAAATAACGTTGTATATTCCATTGTGAAGAAGGGAAGTGAGGGTTTTGGGTTACAAAGGAAATAAGGAAAACATAAAAAATGTGTCATTTAATTTTCTTTGATCAGTTAGGAAATATAAAATTTCAGTTTTGTGAATAATTGGTTGATAAAAAAACCAATCTGAACGCTTTTCGTTATTTTGTACAAATATTTCTGTAGAAAACAGGGACGTTTCAACTAAAAGCACCCTAATGTTCCCTGTGAGATTGTAAGATGCAAGAGTAATAAAGAGTAGGAACTTGATGAAGATATTATTACCTATACCAAACGTGCAAATGCGTGGACAAAGCTCTGATCCTTGAGTTCTTAGTTGCTTTCTCATAACTTCACAAATTTGTCTTTCATCTTCAATGGCCCCATCGGTTATAAAAAAAATGATTGGAAGTGATTTCTTGCTCCCAGATAGCATTTCTACGGACTGGAAAACCATAAAATCTCAATGAATAAACTGACGCATTCGTCTGATCCATAAATAGATGGCATATGAAATTGAGATCCATTGAAACTATGTAAATTACATATGAAATTGAGATGTAATTACATAATGTAATTATATCTCATCTCTTAAAGTTATAGCCTCCAAAATCGTTTTAGAGGACCACAAATATTTTACTCCCAGATGTGTCCATACTCATTTGTTGTCGGGATGTCATGGAACATCTTACACTTTGTAACTGAAAAAGGAAATAACCTGATTAAGAGCAGCCGAAATNACCAAAAAAACAACAAAGATAAACCTAGTACAATAAGTGCAGTTCTGATGTATGCATGCAATTGGTATAGATATTTACACACTAATATAATGAAAACCTCAAAGCATTTGGTCGGATGAGGAAGCTTTACCTTGTCAAGAGGTATGTCCTTTGGCCGCTGGACTTTCAGGTCAATGGTGAAGCTACTCATATCGGCACGGACCCCCCTTACTTTCAGAGTTTCCGGAAAACCACCCCTGTACTGGCCAAATAGTATTAATGGCCCTTCCGAAAATACATCTGGTACAACTGATGGATAAACCTGATGAAATAGAAGACAATTACATTACATCTCTAGATATATTTAGAAAAATATAAAGTACAATAAGATATTTATGTAAGACTGTAAGAGAAATATGGATAAAGGATATTTAACTCAAGTCACAAATTTGTAAAGTTTTTTTTGGGTAAAGGGTTTTTACCCTGGGTAAAAATTTGTAAAGTTTATGACAAGGGAAACCTGAAATCATGAATAGAATAAACCTAAGTTTCCATGAACACATAATGCGCGAGAAATGAAACCATACCTCAAGAGCATCAAGATCGTCTAGACCATCAATTTCAATGTTCAGCACAACCGTTGAAGCAGCTCTGGAAAACAAAGCTTCCATTTGAGCTACAACTGAATCTGATCAAATATACATTTGCCAGTTTATCATTAGTAACTTCACAATAGCTGCCGCCATTTCATTAAATCAAACAACTTCTCAAACTCATTTCGCTTTTAAAACAAACAAGCTTTACAGATGAAATTTTCCCTAGGTTGGAAAAAATGAACTACCTGCATCAGGCGCAGCATCAAAATGGCCCCTACCAATCATTGCAAGCATTCGCAAAAAGTATTGGTTGCAGAATGAACCTACAACAAATTACAAAAACAAGCTAATTACAACAATCCGTCATCAGAAAAATGTCCAGAATACATGCAAAGTTGAACCTCCAGTTCACTACCAAAAAGCTTAATATTACTGCGTACTCATATCAAGTACTGCAAGTCATCTTTCCCTAAATGAGAATGTGCACATACAAAGTCACTTTAAAAAAATCTTATCCTGATTATATGGAGAGAGCCACTAGTTGCGGGCTGATTATATGGTGCATTTAGTTAGAGCAAACATTTCCTAGTTTCCTATCTTAAATTTTATAGAAATTTGGAGGAAGTCTTTATCTCCACAAAAGAGTTGAAAACGTAGAAACAGTATTCAAATAACGTTGTATTTTCCATTGTGAAGAAGGGAAGTGAGGGTTTTGGGTTACAAAGGAAATAAGGAAAACATAAAAAATGTGTCGTTTAATTTTCTTTGATCAGTTAGGAAATATAAAATTTCAGTTTTGTGAATAATTGGTTGATAAAAAACCAATCTGAACGCTTTTCGATATTTTGTACAAATATTTCTGTAGAAAACAGGGACGTTTCAACTAAAAGCACCCTAATGTTCCCTGTGAGATTGTAAGATACAAGAGTAATAAAGAGTAGGAACTTGATGAAGATATTATTACCTATACCAAACGTGCAAATGCGTGGACAAAGCTCTGATCCTTGAGTTCTTAGTTGCTTTCTCATAACTTCACAAATTTGTCTTTCATCTTCAATGGCCCCATCGGTTATAAAAAAAATTATTGGAAGTGATTTCTTGCTCCCAGATAGCATTTCTATGGACTGGAAAACCATAAAATCTCAATGAATAAACTGACGCATTCGTCTGATCCATAAATAGATGGCATATGAAATTGAGATCCATTGAAATTATGTAAATTACATATGAAATTGAGATGTAATTACATAATGTAATTACATCTCATCTCTTAAAGTTACAGCCTTCAAAATCGTTTTAGAGGACCACAAATATTTTACTCCCAGATGTGTCCATACTCATTTGTTGTCGGGATGTCATGGAACATCTTACACTTTGTAACTGAAAAAGGAAATAACCTGATTAAGAGCAGCCGACATGTTTGTGCCACCACCAGCAATGAAATTCATGCCAATCCAGTCGGTTGCTTTTTGAAGAGCTTCCTTTGTAGCCAACTCAAGAGTTGATGAATATAAGTAAGTTTGGTCATTAAATGCCATAACATTGAATGAGTCCCCTTGATCCAGCTTTGACATTGCTGCAACAACCGCACTTTTTGTAGCTTCAATTGTCCTCCCCTTCATGCTTCCACTTATATCGACAACAAAAAGCACTTCCTTCCTGATCACCTTTTATATGAGTAACAAGAATTAGCATCGTAATGGAACTATTGTTCTGTTCAAGCATCATTTCATCATACACACAAGAGAAGCATACATATTTGAAACCAACCTTTTTGCTGAGATCAGTCCCTGGGAATAAGTACAAAGAAAACATCTCCCTTTGGTCAACACTGAGCAACGATGGAGACTGCAAAATGACTCCTCCAAATGCGTTGCTTTGGGGAACCTGAAACACGGTGCATGATTTTATAAGCTCAACCACAACATGTTCCGAAGAGATACAATCACTATCCAGTAAACTAGTATGATTCATATTTCACTTGATACAACTTATATCAAAATACATGTTGAGTCAACATGATATAATCTTACCGCATATGTAAACACAAAATTGGTACTTGACCACGCAAGAACTTCCGCTTCATACAAGAAAGCCAATTTCTCAACTACCCGCTTTTGCTCCTGAAATGGATCAATGTTTTTCAGTTATATATTACAAAGTTTTCAATCTTCATGTGAAAATTGAAGAGCGGTGCAAGTTATACCTTCAAAGGATGACTAGCTGACCTACACACAACCTCTGTGCCCAATCCAACATTGACGTTCAACTCTATCTTTTCCTTTTTCGATAGCTTCTTTCCAGCAGGAGTAACATACTCCGGGAAACTGAAAGGAATATCCAACGTGAATTCACCGTCTTTATAAGATATTTTCTGTGACCATTTAACTTTGACTGAAATATTTGAACCACCATCAACCTGGATAAAGATTACGCTATAGTCAAACTACACTCCACAAACATGAAGAAAATCAGACTCCATAAGACGTAACCGTAAACATGCAACTAACCTGTGGTATAGTCAATGTAAATATATTAGGTTTGAGAAATCCACCATCTTCGGGTTTGCCTACACTTTCCGTCTCCCCCTTTTCATCCATGACAACTAGTTGCGTCTTATATGACTTTCTGATAAGTTGAACCTCAACACCTAGAATTGAACCCTGTTAGCAAAATATCATAGCTACATTACATTACTTGAAAACAACAACAATTCAAACAAGAAACTCAACTCATTCCATCAATTTATTACTCCTTTAAATTTCCTCATTCATATTACAAAATTTCAAAACCATAATGATAATAACCGAAATAATTTAAAATATTTTTCGAAAAGCTCCTAATATTAAAACTAACATGAAGAACTACTCCCTCTGTCCCAAAAATATTTGTCCATCTTTTCTTTTTTGGACGTCCCAAGTTAATTGGCTACTAGTAAAAATAGATAGGGAAGTTTGATCGAGTTTACCATATTACCCTTACTTGATATTATTATTAGAAAGTTTTAAAAAAGCATTGATTAATTAGTTAAAAGTAAAACTGTCGTTCTTCAAAAAGTAAGCAGTAATGGATATAATTATCTTAAATTGTGTGTTATTTGTCGGCAAGGGCGGAGCCAGAAAGTTATAGTCAAGGGGGCAAACATTGATAATTTTTTTAGAAACTACACTACAAATCTACTCCTTATGGGGGCAAATTACAAAAATAACCAGATATTTTTTAAATCTACACTACAATTTTTTTTCGCTTAGGGGGCACGTGCCCACCCTGCCCCCCTTTTTTCTCTGCCTCTGTAATTGTCGGGTGACAATTATTTCCGGAAAAAGGGAGTATATGATAAAGATATTAGGCTATGTTTGGCTCAAGCAATAGGCCAACAACACTTAGTTTAGTTAGCACTAGTTGTTTGTCAAATGTCAATTCAGTTGCACACACAAATTAACGCTACTATATATAATGTGGCATCTATACGCGGGTAATCGTTTAGTTTTTATATACAAACACATATATAAAAAAAAAAAAAAAAAAAAAANCGCACCTGCCGTGCACGTGAGGCTGGTAGCTAGGGACATCAGGGTTGTCAACTATCCCTGGGTTTGATATCACTCCGTACACCATTGGTGACGTCGGGTACACGGATGATCGGGTCATGGGTGTCACCAGCTTTGGCGGCGCTACTGATCTGTCTTTCCCGAAGTATATCCGTTTCGAGAGACGCAGGCCGTCTTCTACGCCACGCGTGAAGTCATCACCGGATGACGTCATGTTTTGATAGATTACTTAGGGGGTTTTGAAATGAAAGAGTAAATAAGAAGAAAGGTTGATTTTGATTCTGGTGGTGAGGGAATAAGAATAGAATAAAATAAATTTTCTAACGGTCTGAAACCGTCCGAATTAGCTGTCTGACCCACTCCTCTAAAAATGAGATGAGTCTGCTTTTAATGTTAGGGTGGTGGGCCCCACTTTCTCTCCCATGATGAAAGAAGTTGAGTTGAGTTGAGTTCAAAATGACTTCAAAGAAAGTACTACATAAAAAACAATATACCCCCTTTAACTATTGCTTATTAGTTCCTTTAACTCCTCTTACTATCCTTTTTCCCCTCTTTAAACGGATTAGTGTATGACTGTCTGCACCTTAGCTACATACTCGTAATATATTGTTTCTACGGGATTGAGTATTGTTGTTGTTGGAAGTTTAGAAAGAGAAATATCAATGTTCAAGCTTCTTTTAAGATATACTCGTATGTAGTTTAATTAGTATTTCTGCGAGTTAGTTAGAAATTGCCGTTGTAAAAAAAATAGTATTTCTGTGTCTGATTATGAATTTTACTCTGGCATCCAAAATTCAAAGATGTTTATCTAAAGAGTTCAAACAATAGTTTCGAGACTATAAGGAACACCTTACTACTTGGTCATGTAACACTATGACGCTTAAAGCGAATCATATAGTCATATACCATTTTCATATGATTCATATTTTAAGAATAATTTAACTATTTTTTTTTCTATAGTAAGTAATTTTACTTATGCCATATTTACCTTTCGATATCTAGTAATGTACCTGCATTTGTTGTTGTATTAACAAGTTTAGATGTCACTCAAAATAATCAAGGTAAGTCCAAACCTTATTCAAGTATATGTCTTAAATTTTTACTTAGTTTTCTAATTGATTTAACTTCATGTGTCATGGCATTGAATAAAACTAGATAAAGTTACATGATTTTTTAACGAAGTGCAAGCAAAAAGATGAAACAACTACTGAATTAAATTAAGGGTGTGCTCGAGGATAGAGTTTTACCAAGTCGAATGGTCCCAAGTCCAGTTATGTCCGTTTTATTGAGTGACCAGTAAGGCTCGGTTTGCGCCGGTTCGATTGATTCTCTCGATCATGTTTGATCCGCAGGTCGAAAAGCTCATCCTTAGATGGCTAGATTTTTATTTATTTTATTTATTTATTTATTTATTTATTTATTTATTTTTTGAACGACATAGATGGCTAGATCAAACAACACAATTGCTCATTATTCTTTTACACACAAATTAAGAGAGACAAAACTTAAAGGACGAAAACTAAAGTTCTTAAATAAAGAAGGGGACGAATTTGTAATATATATGATTTATATTAAAGCGCATTAACGCGGAATCCACACTGACACATTGAACTTGTATGTACACTTGTTGCCGTGCCGTCCTCCAGCAAGCACAAGATAACTCCATTTTTTAAAGACCATACCAAAGTAGTCAATTCCATCAACTATTTTTTAACACATTATAAACAAATTGTTGATACAAAAGTTGGGCGTTCATTGTTTGGGTTTCTGTTCTCGTACCAATTAGATCTTAATGCTTGAGACCTGCGCACTAAGAAAGCAAACAAACACCGGTAGGCATATCGTGGGATTGTCTCCCACTATTATCCTCCGGCGTGAGAGTAAGTAATCGGTTTTAGGGTTATGTGAAGCTTAGGGTTGTCAGTCGTACCTTTAACGAGAGCTATGATGCCCTATATATATACATACGAAACTGATAAGGTTTCGTGTTCCTCACTCTTCGGCGTGTCCGCCGATATCGGATATTTGATATATATCTCCTTAATACGAGATATCATATATCTAATACATAAATAACTTTGGGTATGAGCCTCGTGAGCCCAAACTGTTATCGTAGTAGCCCACACGTGATGGGCTTAAATGTTAGTAACGTCTAATATTCGGATTCGTGACCCGAATATACACTATACGTCATCACAAATATTTTACCATACATGTTAATCACATAATTTGCTACGTTTAACACATGACAGGTGTTAGAGGATTATATAATGATTAATACTAGAAACAACTGGTTGCCCTACAAATGGAGGCGTTGTTTCATCATAATTATATGCCTTCTCAAAGGTCTATTTATCAATAATTCATATTTGTTTCACTCATGATTATGACACATTCAGTGAGTTGTAAAAGAATAAATTACAAAAAGTGATAGAATGCCTAAACTACATGTAATTATAATCCATCCAAAAGAGGTCTTTTTTTTTGTTTTTTTGTTTTTTTTTTAACGGCGAGTTAGTAGTTAGTGATCCGAGCCCACAGTGATATCCAATTGGGCAGTATGCAAGACTTGGACCTTTCTCTTTAGGGGATAAACCCCACTCCTGCTTCTAGTTATTTCGGGCCCCTGAAAGTCCATGGTGAGACTCGAACCTGAGACCTTTTCAAAAAAACCTCCCCAAGGTTACCCTTGATGACCAACTGAGCTAGCCCGTCCAAAAGAGTTGATAGAAATGATTGATCTTTTGGATCATACACAATTGTTAATATATATAGTATTGACTTAATTTAGAAAAGGACATCATAACCATCACCATTTGACTAGTGTTAGGCAGGGTTATGGTGGAAGAATACCACACGTGAAGCCTATGACTTCCCTTCACTTCGGCGCGAGAAAGTCAAATTGTTGTGTTGGTTAGGTGGTGCGTACCACGTAACTGAAACACACCATTTTGTTGGTTTTTATGTTTGTTTGTGAGTTTGTCTGATGTATGTTTGTATAAAGTGTGGTATTTTTATGTGTTTGGTAAGGTGGTGCATACCACCTTACCAACTGAAACACACCTAACTGAAACACACCTTACTACGCCTTTAAAGGCGGTGGTAAGGTGGTGTGTTGAAAAGCTGATGTGGCACCGAGATGAAAATGATTGTCGGGCAACAAGTTTGAGGGTGGCGTTGGAAGGGTTTGAGACTCGCTCTCCCCAATCACCTAAACAGGAAAACGTCATTCATCTACTGTTTGTTTAGAAAGGACATGGTAAAGTAGTATCAACCTTCATAGTACAATAAAAAGAACTTTGATCTTGATTCTCATGATGATTATAACAAAGGTGTTGTTGTTCCTTGTTAATTAAGAAGAATCTATTATACTTATATTAAGATTTATGTCGAGCTAAAGTTACATGGCTGGGCTCTTTGACCAAATTATAAGGATCTTGTCCATCATATGTTTCTAAATAAAGTATTCCATGCCACGTCAAACTACGTCTTTCTATGCCTCATGGAAGGTCAAACACCAAATACTCTAATCTTTTATATAATAAAACAAAACCCCAAGTGGGGACTTTTCCATTTCAAAAAAACTAAACCATACCTTATTTAGTAATAATATTATTTAGAAAAAAATATTATTTTCTTATTAGATAATATTTTATATTTATCCATAACACAAGTAGAAGATAAATACAAAAAATATAGATAAGATGCAATTAACAATAGGATTAAAATTTTTAAATAATTATCTTTAATAATAAAAAACTATAATTAAACATCATAAATCAAACAAAACAAAGATTAAATTATTTGTTTTTTAATAAATAAAAATATACGATTCAAAAAATTTAAAAAAAANATGTGGCACCGAGATGAAAGTGATTGTCAGGCAACAAGTTTGAGGGTGGCGTTGGAAGGGTTTGAGACTCGCTCTCCCCAATCACCTAAACAGGAAAACGTCATTCGTCTACTGTTTGTTTAGAAAGGACATGGTAAAGTAGTATCAACCTTCATAGTACAATAAAAATAACTTTGATCTTGATTCTCATGATGATGATGATGATGATGATTATAACAAAGGTGTTGTTGTTCCTTGTTAATTAAGAAGAATCTATTATACTTATATTAAGATTTATGTCGAGCTAAATTTACATGGCTGGGCTCTTTGACCAAATTATAAGGATCTTGTCCATCATATGTTTCTAAATAAAGTATTCCATGCCACGTCAAACTACGTCTTTCTATGCCTCATGGAAGGTCAAACACCAAATACTCTAATAGACTAATACACTCATATTTCATTTGCTGTTTTGTACCTCAACTTCTAAATCTAGCTACTACTCTATTTTTTTTTTGGAAAACCAAACCAAATAAATTACTAAATCTTGATGCTGAAATGATCTATGCATCCTTTACTAATGGTAATAAACAATACAAGTATGAATGGGTTGGATTATCCGGGACAACGACACAAGTATATCCCTAACTCCCACCTTCGTATAATAAACAACACACATTTGATCAGTTGATCCTAATTATAAGTACCTCATCATCACTCCTATGCTGCTTTTAATGACTAATCCCGGATAGTAATACATAATACAAACTAAACCTACACCAAAACGGTATACTTCCTTGAACAACAACGTCTTTAGCATTTACAGCTTCACGTGAGGATTTCAAATTTGTGCAAAAAGGAGCTCATTCCATGTGTCGGGAACACCTGGTAAGCACCAATGCAAACAATCTTGCATTCCTGGAGCTGCTCTGATCGAATATCTTGATATATGTCCTTCATCTCTCACCAGAGACAAACCTGTTACATCCAATAACTTCACATTTGTTCCCTTCACTGCTCCTGCTGCAATCGGATCACTAGATTCATTTTGTAACACTTCCAATGACCCAGGTGTCGTGCTGTCACATGTACCTCCAGTATTCCATTCTCCGTTAAAGAAGTGCCTTGGTGAAATTGACCTCAAGAACGCCTTCAGCTCTGGGTGCTTTGGTAACTGAGAGTTCACCCAACTCACAACACTGTAAATCGTCAAGTTTTTAGCACCTCCAATATTGGCGATCCTCCTGTTGGTGTTAGGTTTACCTCCAACATACATAACCCATCTGTTGGCATTAAGCTTACCTCTGTTCCAGTGATGCCCCGTGTTGAGAACAAGTACGTGTATTTTGTGTAGGTAATTTTTCAAAAAAGCAGGGGGGCGATCAAGGTGCATCGCAAAATCTGTGGTTTGGCTTGTGGGGTCAATGGGCTCAATGTCACATAAACTTGCAGACCAATAATAAAGAATAGTGGTGTTAGTACTAGGGAAACGGAAAGCCCAGCCGTCAGGCCGAGCGGATCCAACACCTTTCACTAGACCGTATTCCTCTCCGACATCTTCAACATCAGCCATCTCGTTGCCACCGGTCACCATGCACATAAGAGACTGAAACTGCTGTCGCCCCAATGAATCCCCAACAAAAGCTAGTGTTTTGTGCTGCATTCTGAAGTGCATCATCAACAATTAGTTAGATGGTACTTTGCTTAGACTGTTAAAAAGAAAACCGTCTCATTACAAACCTTTTAAGAAATTCAGCTCCTGTAAAATCATCCATTTTGCATTCTTTTGGCTGCCACTTCAGCTTTTCATAATCAAAATCTGTACGTTGTGTCAAGCGGCAAGCCCACATCCCCGACAACCATTGTTTACAACCAAATCCAGAATAGAGAGGCCGATTATCAGCAGGAATCCACTTCCCTTTACCAAAGTTGCAAGCTGGAATAGATGTATAAACCAAATACTCAATTAGCGAATAAGTAATAAGTGTTGACTGATTCAAGAAACCTCGGGTCCTTATAGTCACTTTTGCACAACTCCTATTGATACTGCTTTTGTTAGAGATATCAAAGGGGGGTCAAGTCTAAAACTATCTTTCTATGATTTTATATTCATGGTTTGTTGGTTTGCCCCACTGTACTCTGTGTTTCCCAAATTGATTAATGATACAATTACATTTTTCGAAACTGTTCTTTAACTCTTTTTAAGTATCAGACAGGTCTGTGTCACACATGCCATGCCCAATGATCCAATACAGAAGGACAGCAAGAACTTTAATCAACACTAGATTATCAAATTGGATGGGCTAGATTGTACATAATGAATAGATGATCCCTAGGCGCATCATCAGCTTTCACTTATAGATCTGATATCATTAGTGTAGTGGTTGAGACAGTGGCAGGGGAGAAGAGAATGTGAAAAATGAATATTGCAGGGTCTTTATTTTTTATAAATCAATTACTATTTTTTTGAAAGGCCAACAGACTAAAATTAATAAAAATACATGAACAGAACATGATGACTGGAGTCTTTTCGAAAAAGCAAGATGATGACTAGAAACTGTTATTAACGTGTTGCACATGAATCCAACAGAATATAGGTTATGGGAATTCCAATTACTTGAATGCAGATCATAATACTAGGAGTTACTGAGCCTAAAGTAAATATCCGAGAGTAAGGACTAACCTTGCTTTTCTATGTTAGTAATTGGAGTGTTAATGCCTTCTTTCACAGCTGATTCTGTTGTTTGAGAATCCACGGAAGCTATTAAGCCATCTTTTCCTTCAGAAACTGATTTTTCAACACCATCTGAAGTATTCCCTGTACCAATGTAGCAGGAGAATGTGTGAAACATATAGTGTGCATGCTGAGTAGCAAAAACAAACGGACTAAGCAAAATATGCTATAAAGGTGGTCTTTATTACAGGTATTGCTTATTTCTCTACTTGTGACCACAAAGATGTGCAGTATTGAAAGCACTTCCTCAACCATGTGATTCATATCTATTTCCTACCATGTGCTTGAGAGCTAAGTTGAAATGAAGCATAAGAGCTCGAAATCATAATCCAAGTTTTGTTTGAACTAAACTTTACAAGATGGTCATCGCATAGTAAAGCAACAATTGGGGTATCTAGGAGAAAAACTCAATCTTTCATTTATTGTATATAACTACTTTTAAGATCATTATCAGAGCACGTAAGAAAAGACTTGACGACAATCATGTGAGCTATACCATGGTACTTTTCCTGAGAAATTTCTGGATAGTTATCCTGTTGAGTGTTTAATGACGCTGTGTTTGTTAAAAGTGAAGGCGGGATTAAGTCCTCTCCTTGTTCAGCTTCTTCAAAATCTTGCGTGACGTCATTCCTTTTCACTTCATCTGTCATGACAAAGAAGTTCAATAATTAACAACTCAAAGATAATGTATCAAAACACACTTTTGCGATAACTCCAATCATTTTGGACAACAACTTCTATCAAGAACGTGAAACATATATGCAAGGTTAT
The DNA here is from genome assembly GCA_014162995.1 of Artemisia annua. NCBI lineage: Eukaryota > Viridiplantae > Streptophyta > Magnoliopsida > Asterales > Asteraceae > Artemisia > Artemisia annua. Next base: position 66,764 of record LBNU01030902.1, on the reverse strand, counting down.
AGATGAATCTACCAGTTATTAAACTATATAAAGAATTGCTTTTAAGGAAAAAGAATCAATAATATAATTATCCTAAACATCAAGTGGTCTCAGATCTTATGTTTTTCTCTTTGTATAGTTGCCAACAGTTATCACCTTGCAACAAAACCAGCGAAAAACAATAAAGTGAAGATTTGTACTGCAGATTACAAACGGAACTAGTTAAAAGGTCATTTTTATAGGTCTGGAAATTATTTGCTAATAATTTGAGGACGAGAGAACAGAATCTTATAGGACTTATCCTGAGTACCAAGAATACGGCATTATATGGGTGTTAAACCAAATATCCCCAACCCGAGGGTAGAAAATTAGTAGACACTGACCATGAGGCAACAAATAGCATAATTAGCAGCATAGAGGCTGGTCAATAAGCTCAATGTAAGGTAAGGTGGACAATGACTTGAATACACGAGATGGATCCTATGTTTGCCTAAATATCTATCTCAGTATAAAAACACCACAGACAGGACACTCATTCAAAAGCCTTTCATCAGTTGTTCGTAAATGGCAGAAGATCATAAACAAACATGAGATGAAGAAAGAAAGTAAAGTTAAGTTATCACCTGGAAAGAGGCGCAGGGGTTGATCTTCTTGAGGCGGGAGAAAAGTGGTGAGATGAGGGGTTTTCTCCCAATTCCAAACAAGAATAGAGGCGCAAACGAAAACGATAAAGAAGAGAGAGAGCTGCTTCATCTTGAGCACCCCATACACGTGACCACATCCAACACCTCCACCAACTCCTTTCATAATTAGGCGGCACGCTGCTAGTATTATTGCAACACTCAACAAGTTGTAATAGACATGAGCATTGTGTTTCAGACCAATCTCTGCGAATCACACAACATGATAAAAAAGCATTAAAATTTAGACATGGATTTGGTTATTGAAGAAAACCCAAAAATTAACGAATGGTTTATTAAGATCACATAAAAAAAGCATTTGGAGGAATGTAATATATACAGAATGAAGTATAATAGAGTGAAAATGAAGTAAGCATAATAAGAAAATAAATGAATCTGAAAATGAATGATGATCCAACACAAGAGGCAGGCATTATTAACATACCGAAAGAAAGAAAGAAAGTTGATCTTGTTTGGACCAGTAATGAAAATTAGGTCCACCGTGAATTAAGCAACAATCCAATTCCCACAAAAACAAAACCTCCCTCCTCTTCTTCTTTTTAAATAAATGAAGGTTAGATTAGATTAGATCCACCGTGAAATAATAATAATGTACACAAGATTTATTGATTTAGTATGAACAAGAAGAGGAATATTACGCGGCGTAGAAACCCACCACCTTCATCCCCCCCACGTTGTTTGTTGAATATCAAATCGATTCCCCATCCCACCCCCTTAATTAATTAATTTATTTATTGTCTTTTTTATGTTTCATTCCCTTTTTAACTTTTATATATTACCACTACTATTTTTCTTTACTAAAATACTAATACGACGTTTTTCCACCTAATTTACTTTCCAAGTCAACACATCTACTACTAGCAACTTTTTGTCAACATAATTTCATATATGAATGAATAATTACACATATGTACTAACTTTTTATGCATAAAATACAATGCTTTTAATATATCAAAGATACTAGACGAGTATCCATGCATAGCAACGGGATTTTATAGCGACAGATAGTTTATTGATAAAAAAAAAGTTATAGGTTATAAACAAAAAATAATAAAAGTTTGAAGATTTGGGAATTAAACATAAAGTTTTGAAACCCGGTTCGACCCGGGTGGTTCAACTGGTTGAACCGTTCCGGTCGAAAAACGGGTTTCAAGCGTCCCGAGTCAACCCGATTTGTGTTTTAATTGGTTGTATTTAATTTGGTAGACATGTTTTTAATTGGTTGTGCAATGTAAATAAATCATTGTACTTTGAAGTAATAGATAATGTTTTGAAACCCGGTTCGACCCGGGTGGTTCAACCGATTGAACCATTCCGGTCGAAAAATGGGTCGATTTAAACTGGGTCAACTTGCTAGGTTGGGTCGAAAACGGGTCAAATTAAACTGGTCAACCCGCCGGGTTTGAAGCGTCCCGTCTCAACTTTGTGTTTGAATTAGTTGTATTTAATTTGGTAGATATGCTTTAATTTGGTTGTACAATGTGAATAAATAATTGTACTTTTAAATATTGGGGTGTTTTAATAAGAGTATTAATTACATTTCACTTTCTCTCTCATTTGACCATTGTTGAAAACTCAACATTTCACTTTTGACCATTTTTCTATTATAGGTAGTATAGATGTGTAATTTTTGAAATAAGTAAGGATATATATGTAACTAAATTTAACTTGTTAGAGCATGAAATCAATGACTTAAGGCGTACGTATCAGTTTTTGCCTTTTTTTTTTTCACTTCCCTTTCATTCACTCACCAAAACAAACATTTTCTCCGATGATTCAAGCCAAAATCACACTTTTAATAACTATCATTTTTTTTTTCTTTTCTTCTTTTTTTAAACAAACTAATTTTTCATTTATTAAATTAAAAATACAAATCACATTAAAAGAAAAAATACAAAGTAAATTTTTCATCCGTAAGTTGTTCACGTATTCATTAACTCATTGGTTTGGGTCATTTTTGTTAAACTCATAAAATAAAGGGACTAAACTTGTAAAACTATTTATAACAAAATTAAAATCTTCTTTGCTGCAACCGCCAAAAACCACATAAACACGCATTACAAATACACATATTCGACGTTTAAAAAAAATAGAAAATAAAAATAGAAAGACCATTTCCTCATTTGGCACAAGCCACACGTTTGCCGTGTGGTTTAGGTATATGTCAGCTTGGCGAGGGGTACCAAGCTATTGCACTTAACAGTGGCTTAGGTATGTGGAGGGTAAGATGGGCTATAGCCCACCCATAAAGCCTAATAATTTTATATATGTATCATGCAGTAAAACCTAATGTAATAAAGTGTATTGATTTTTAGCCCACTTTAAAAAGTGTTAACTTATACTAATTCATGTATCTTGTACTGATTTTTTGCCCATTTTAAAAATTGATATTACTCCGTATAATTTTACATAAGTATCATGTAATAAATAGTTTAAACTAATTTTTAGATTATTTTAATGATGCGGATAAACGTCGTGTTCAACTAAAACGCTATATTCAAATTTGTTGCAACATTTATATGTAGTTATATATCATGATGCTTTTTTAGCATTTGCTAACGTCTTTCAATAAAAGATTTGGCCCCCTCGTAAACAAATTCTTGGCTACCCCCTACTACCTAATGCTCCTAGGGGGTGTTTGATAGCAACTGAATGAGATGACTCAGCGCTTACCACCTAGTCGGTAAGTAGAGGTGTTGTTTGGTAAGGAGGGAAACTCTATCGTTCAGAAGCCTTTATCTTCATCTAAAAACACACATGACACTGACACACTTTGTATATATATTTTTATATTTTAGGTGATATGCCTATGCTTTCATTTTAGCCTTCAATTTATATAAATATTTTGTTAACGTTATCTTATTTGCGATTATACAATTATTATTTTTTATTATTATTATTATTTTTTTTTTTAATTTCATCTCCTAATTTGAAAATGATGCAACTTCAAATATTTACCAAACAAAACAATTCATTTGGTTTTAAATTATAAACAAAAATCATAAATTGTAACTGATTTTTCTTATATACACCGTACATTCAGGATACTAATCAAACAATCATTTTTATTCAGAATTATGTTTCGCTCAGCATCTTTGATTCATTTAGCTCTCAACTATATTTTTTTGTCAAACAGTATGTTATCTATTTATATTTAATAGAGTGAGACCACAAATTATTAGCAAATAATTTCCAAACCTATAAAGAAGACCTTTTAACTAGTTCCTTTTGTTATCTGCGTTACAAATCTTCACTTTATTGTTTTTCACTGGTTTTGTTGCAAGGTGATAAATGTTGGCAACTATACAAACAGAAAACATAAGATTCGAGAGCAATTCTTTATATAGTTTAATAATCGGTAGATTCATCTATAACCTTGCATATATGTTTTTATGTTCTTGATAGAAGATTAGAAGTTGTTGTCCAAAATGATTGAAGTTATAACAAAAGTGTGTTTTGATACATTATCTTTGAGTTGTTATTTAATCCCCGCCTTCACTTTCAACGAATACAACGTCATTGAACACTCAACATGATAAATATTCAGAAATTTCTCAGGAAAGTACCATGGTATAGCTCACAAGATTGTCGTCAAGTCTTTTCTTAGTGTTGTGATAATCGTCTTAGAAGTAGTTATATACAATAAATGAAAGATTGAGTTTTTTTCCTAGATATCCTAGTGTACGTTTGTGTAGTACTTTATGCCCTTCAGAGTACGTTTGTGATGTGAACTATGTTTATTTTATGGGTTATTTACACATATAGGTAATGAACTTAGAAAAATTTCCTGTGTTATGTAACGAACTTCCAAAAATATTAAGTTAACTAACAAAACTTTCTAAAACCGTTAAAGTTAGGTAATTATACCCAATGTTGCAACTGGTAACCGGTTGACCCGGTTACTTTTGTTTGACTATTATGTTTGACCCCTTTTCTTCCTTCCTGCACTTTTTGATCATCTCTATGCGTACATGATTCAGGAACTGTGATAAAATGACAAAAATACAATACCCTGCATTATTATTATTATTATTATTATTATTATTATTATTATTATTATTTCTCAAATACAAAATCCTCCTCATCTTCATCTTTAGCTTCGTTATCAGTGTTCATCCTTAAAGATTCAACCAAAACAAAGCAAAGTCTTCCATATGTTACACCAAATCCAAACAACTCTAAAACAATTAATTGTTCGATACAATCACATTCCATCCTTAATCTCCCCACTCAACTTCCAAGTGTGTCACAATCTTTTAATAAAAAATGGAACTTGTTACAAAAAGCAGCTTCAATACCATTTATTTGATGGTGATGGTATGATTTATGCAGTTAAGTTTGAACATGGTTCGGTTAATTATTCATGTCGGTCTACGGAGACACAAAGACTTTGAAAGATTTAAAAACAAAACCCACTTTAATCTCCAATAACACAACCCATCATCACCACGAAACCGACACCACCACAACGAAACCGGAACCTACCACCACAACTTTAATCTTTCACAACCACCACCAGTAACTACGACAGGATCTGGTCAAGATCCGGCAAGACCCATGGTTGGTGGTTGTTGCGGCGTGATGGTGATCGAGGTGGCCAGCGGGATGTGGTGGGGTTGATGAAGGGAGTTTTTTAGTTGTGGTTTTCTTATTACACGATGAAGATGAAGGCTTTTTTGGTTTACATGAATGATTTAGACATTTAGTGGACCTGGGTTTTATATGAAGATAAAGCTAAGTATAAAGCTAAGCCACATATTATTTATATTATTTATCCTAGGCATGATCCTAAATAAAATGGAAAAGGGGGTGAATAAAGAGTGAAAAAAACGGGAATAGGGATATATAACCGTTCTTGATGACGTGGCATGTGGGTCCAAATATGTTCCCGGTAAATTACCTAACTTTAACGGTTTTAGAAAGTTTTGTTACTTAACTTAATATTTTTGGAAGTTCGTTACATAACACAGGAAATTTTTCTAAGTTCATTACCTATATGTGTAAATAACCCTTATTTTATACATGGTTGAATCAAAGCACACCATCTACGTACGTGTACATCTTAATGAAAATATGAATTTTAACAATTTTTCGCTAACTTATAATTAAGTACTTGATTTGATATAGTTTGCCCAGTATCACAGAGTTAGGATCAAATGAGAAGAAAAACTAAAATGAGAAGGATGAGAAGAAACCACAACCACACATTTGAGATGCACCTACAAAAATAGATGCATCTCCCCTTAAATTTCTCCCTCTTATTTGAATTGTGTGGTTGGAAACTTTTCTCACTCTTCTAATTTTATTTTTTCTTCTTACTAGATCCATTCCCCAGTACCACAAACTAACATAACTAAACAATTGAAAGAATCAACTACATTATTTAAATTGCCTCACATTTACAAGTTTTTTTTTTTTCCCTTCTTCTTCTTCTTCTTTTTTTTTTTGCTTGATTCGAAAGTGAGTTCACACACGTGGACAATAAAATCATATATATGGCCAATATTTAGAAGATGGACCGACTTCCCATTGAGAATTAGGTAGGACATTATAAATATAACAATTAATATTCACATTCAACAATTATACACGTTGTTTCAACAAACAATAACCATGGCGAATGAGGTATGTACATCATTAGATGTTGACTGATTTGACTTTTTATTTTCTAAATTGAGCCGAATCATACACACCTTAGTACAAATAAGCCGTATTTGAGAGTGTGTGAGGTGTGCAACACCTCAAAATATATATACCTTTTATAGATTTGAAGCCTTAAAACTTACATCCAACATCAAAATGTTAAGGATATAAGAACTTATGTTCTAATTATTTGTTAAACTCTACTTTAAAGTGGCTGAGAGTGACAAATAACTCATACAAAATTAAAGTCAGATGGTTACAATATATCTTTATCGTCATAGCCACAACACTTTTTATTTTCTAAATTGAGAGTGTGCGAGGTGTGCAACACCTCAAAATATATATACCTTTTATAGATTTGAAGCCTTAAAACTTACATCCAACATCAAAATGTTAAGGATATAAGAACTTATGTTCTAATTATTTGTTAAACTCTACTTTAAAGTGGCTGAGAGTGACGAATAACTCATACAAAATTAAAGTCAGATGGTTACAATATATCTTTATCGTCATAGCCACGACACTGAAATAAGCGATATTTGGTTTATGTTATAGTTGTTTATTGGTTTAGTTGCATGCATGTGTTTGGATTTAATTTTATTGTTTAGGGTTAGGGTTTGTGATTGGTTAACATAACACAATCTGACTTAGGATTTCATTAGGGTTTATGATTATAATATTTGTAATTTGATTGATCATTATGATATTTTCAGGTTGCAATGATTTGTATGGACACTTCTAGCTGGATGGAACACCCCACATCATATTGTTTTTTGCGTCAGATTGATGCTATTGGAGTCTACTGTGAAAAGTACCTCGAGGTAATAATTAATACGTAGTATAACATTATGTAGATCTCTTTTATAATTTGTTGACATATATATCCTTTTTTACAGTCTCATCCGGATAATTATGTTGGGGTCCTAGCAATGGGTGGTGAGAATCCTATTTCAATGCCCGTTAGCGTCTGTTCATATCATACTCGTGTTGTGGTTGAACCTACTAAAGACCTTTCACTGATCATGAGTAGAGTTCGTGGTTATTATCAGCTTCTTTAATTATGGCTTTAGTTAGCTATTTAATTTAGTTTGTATGTATATTTATCAAGTTTTATTTGTTGCCCAGGTTTTGTAAATGTTGGCGGTGAGACACTCTTGGCAACTGCCCTCATGATGGGTTCGTTCCAACTCAATGAAAAACACGAAAACCTTCTTAAAAGGTTGGTTGTGTTTGTTGGAGGGTATGTCTTCTTTTTTTTTCTTCCTTTTTTCCTCATATTAATCAAACTTTTATTTTATTAGTATGTTCACTTATATGTGTATATGTTGTTTCAGTCCTCTTTGTGATATTGACAATCAGTATATAAAACTTGGAACCAAGTTAAAAGAGAGGGGTGTGTAGCTGTTGATGTCGTCAACTTCGGTGTCCAGCGCAGGCCGGATATAAGAAGCATTAATTGCTTGTGTTACTTGCTGCTGTGAATAATAATGACAACACTTGCATGCTTGATCTTTGCGGCCACCACCTAGACGGGTCTTCAATCTAACCTCTTGTTGCTCAAGGTAGAAGTTGTTTGTATGCAGTTTATTTAATGCAAGGCGAAGATGTCCGAAGGGCCAAAAATCAATGCGATAAGGTCCACGGTGATAGCAATGTTGCTATAGGTTATTTTTTCCGACAAGTATTAAGAGTTAGTGAGGGAAGGAAAAGATATAGGGTTGGGGATCATAGAAAACTAAGAGATTGGGATATTGGGAAAGATATACCTCTTGATGATGATGCGGGAACGGAAAGATATTGTGATCGATGTGATAGGTATGGCCGAAAAAGAGATTATACAGTTCGTGATGAGGGAAGGGAAAGATATAGGGTTGGGTATCGTAGAAAACTAAAAAGAGATGATGATGCGGGAAAGGAAAGATATTGGGATCGAGGTGATAGCTTTCATGATCTAAAACCTGACGGAGGTAATGATGATACACGGAATCGAGAACGAAAACGAGATGATAGAAGTCATGATAAGGGAAAGGAAAGATATCGGGATCGAGGTGATCATAGGTATGGCCGTAAAAGAGATTATAGAGGTCATGATGAGGGAAGGGAAAGATATCGGGATCGAGGTGATCACAATGCATCGTCTTATGAATGAATGTTCTAAAACAATTACATCTCATAACAGTGTTACCCACATCTCCTCATGTAACCCTGAAAAGATATGCCTTTTTATATATTGTTGATAAATAAATTCATTATTTTGATTCTGTGATGTGGTTTTTACTATGCACTATCGTTGTATCCTCTCGTTTGGATTGCGCGATNCAATGATTTGTATGGACACTTCTAGCTGGATGGAACACCCCACATCATATTGTTTTTTGCGTCAGATTGATGCTATTGGAGTCTACTGTGAAAAGTACCTCGAGGTAATAATTAATACGTAGTATAACATTATGTAGATCTCTTTTATAATTTGTTGACATATATATCCTTTTTTACAGTCTCATCCGGATAATTATGTTGGGGTCCTAGCAATGGGTGGTGAGAATCCTATTTCAATGCCCGTTAGCGTCTGTTCATATCATACATGTGTTGTGGTTGAACCTACTAAAGACCTTTCACTGATCATGAGTAGAGTTCGTGGTTATTATCAGCTTCTTTAATTATGGCTTTAGTTAGCTATTTAATTTAGTTTGTATGTATATTTATCAAGTTTTATTTGTTGCCCAGGTTTTGTAAATGTTGGCGGTGAGACACTCTTGGCAACTGCCCTCATGATGGGTTCGTTCCAACTCAATGAAAAACACGAAAACCTTCTTAAAAGGTTGGTTGTGTTTGTTGGAGGGTATGTCTTCTTTTTTTTTCTTCCTTTTTTCCTCATATTAATCAAACTTTTATTTTATTAGTATGTTCACTTATATGTGTATATGTTGTTTCAGTCCTCTTTGTGATATTGACAATCAGTATATAAAACTTGGAACCAAGTTAAAAGAGAGGGGTGTGTAGCTGTTGATGTCGTCAACTTCGGTGTCCAGCGCAGGCCGGATATAAGAAGCATTAATTGCTTGTGTTACTTGCTGCTGTGAATAATAATGACAACACTTGCATGCTTGATCTTTGCGGCCACCACCTAGACGGGTCTTCAATCTAACCTCTTGTTGCTCAAGGTAGAAGTTGTTTGTATGCAGTTTATTTAATGCAAGGCGAAGATGTCCGAAGGGCCAAAAATCAATGCGATAAGGTCCACGGTGATAGCAATGTTGCTATAGGTTATTTTTTCCGACAAGTATTAAGAGTTAGTGAGGGAAGGAAAAGATATAGGGTTGGGGATCATAGAAAACTAAGAGATTGGGATATTGGGAAAGATATACCTCTTGATGATGATGCGGGAACGGAAAGATATTGTGATCGATGTGATAGGTATGGCCGAAAAAGAGATTATACAGTTCGTGATGAGGGAAGGGAAAGATATAGGGTTGGGGATCGTAGAAAACTAAAAAGAGATGATGATGCGGGAAAGGAAAGATATTGGGATCGAGGTGATAGCTTTCATGATCTAAAACCTGACGGAGGTAATGATGATACACGGAATCGAGAACGAAAACGAGATGATAGAAGTCATGATAAGGGAAAGGAAAGATATCGGGATCGAGGTGATCATAGGTATGGCCGTAAAAGAGATTATAGAGGTCATGATGAGGGAAGGGAAAGATATCGGGATCGAGGTGATCACAATGCATCGTCTTATGAATGAATGTTCTAAAACAATTACATCTCATAACAGTGTTACCCACATCTCCTCATGTAACCCTGAAAAGATCTGCCTTTTTATATATTGTTGATAAATAAATTCATTATTTTGATTCTGTGATGTGGTTTTTACTATGCACTATCGTTGTATCCTCTCGTTTGGATTGCGCGATAACTCTCCCAAATAAGAGCATCACCGAATACACTTTTTTGCATTGTCTCATGAGTGAATGCTAGAAAAGATTAATACGACTGCCATGTTTGTATGTTTAGTTGTAAAATATTCAACTTAAGCTAGAGTTCCAAAATGTAAAAACAGTTAAATCGACATTTTAGAAGGATTACATTAGGTATCTTGATGGCATGCTCTGGTTCGTTAAGTGAAGATCGATATGAATTGTTTCTTCATTATGTTAACTCGTACTATTATTCAGTCACCCGAAAGTCAACATGTAGGATTAAAGAATAGAAGATGGAGTTATAAAAAGCATGAAAACCACATCATATCGATTGTTAAATGCAGTCAAAAGGAGGCAGTTGCAGGTGCGGGTATCGTTTTTCAGTTAGATGTCAGATTTGATATCCGAGACCCAAGAGATCGATTGCAGCTGATTTTGTATGGCAGATCAAACTTGAGGATTAAACACAGATCAAAAATGTGTTCTCTCTCAAAAAAAAACTTGAGGCTATTAGATATCTGCTAAAGTGTGTCAAAACAATGATCTCTTGCTAAAGGATTAAACACAGAAGAATATTGCTCCATGTGACTGCTTGTAATTAGTTATCTTATGAGTAGGCAAACAGTTGAATTGGTTGTTAGTCAAAATGCGCTCTAATATCGATATCATACTTTAAAAGTATCAAAATTTGTAGTTGAGTACTTTAATATATGTTATAAATTGTACGTTTTAACGTATCAAAATCTGTAGTTGATTAGTCGAATATGTTGAGTTGAATGTTTTAATTAGATCTGCATCGTTCTCAACTTTGGTTCACTATGTAACAAGGTCTTAAGAAAAAACTTTGTAGATCGAAAACCATATTCGTATAACCGTCCAAATGTACCATAAACGGGTAAACCACAATAAAAAGTTAAATAAATAAAAAATAATAAATGAATAAAATTAACATTCATGTAACCAGTAAACCACAAGGACCATATATGTAGTTTACTCTAAACTTGATTAAACCGACTTTGGGCTATAATTAATTCGAACAACAAATCGATCAAACTATCATCTCTCAATTTTCAATAATACACAACGCATTAAACAATATATAACCATGGTGAGCGAGGTATGTAAATTGTTTTGACTCTATTGAATTCTGTACTAGTTGCTTAGTTTGCATGCTGTGTTTTGATTTTATTTTATTGATTTACGTAAAACAATCTGGTTTAGGATTTCACTCAGGGTTTAATATTTGTAATTTGATTGACTAGTATTGTAATAATACGATTTTTGCTACTATTTCAGCAAAGCAATAGAATATATAGAACAGGCTTATATTTATTGCAATTTACTCTAAAATAAATAGGACTTCGGTTTAACACGAGTGTCGAAAAGAGTTAAACAAGTATGCTGCAAAAGACACAATCAAATAATGATGCGTAGAGGTGGAAAGTCACTATAAGCTATGATATTAGTTTTTAAGTACCAATATATATGTAGGTCTTTATGCCATGTTTGTGACTATGTTGCACGGGGACGGATACGGAAACGGGGACGGGGACGGAAACGGGTACTTAGAAACGTCAATATCCCAAAATCCAAGAAACGGGTACGGCCAGAAACGTTTGTGTATTTTATATAATTTTATATATATTTATTAATAAAATAAATAAATATCATACATAAATTGTTATCACCAAAATGTCATTAATCAAAGTTCAATACTAGATGCAAAGATTTGTCAACCGGGTCATTAAAAAAACCACGCAGTAATGATATCCCAGCGAGTATTTAACCGGAAAATCTGTTTCACCGCCGTCAACTGGGCTTTTAAATGGCCCAGAAACGCAAATAAAAGTCCGAGAAACGTTTCCAAGCGTTTCCTACCTAACACCAGGCGTTTCGAAAAGATGTGAAACGTTTCCCATTTGCCAAAACTGTTTCCGCCGCGATTCCTGGCGTTTCCAGGCGTTTCCCGTTTCCGAAACGTTTCCGGTACGGGAGACGCGACCCTTTAGGCGTTTCCGTGCAACATAGGTTTGTGATGTGAACTACATATATATCTAAACTCGATAATTAAACCGATTACATGTATTGTTTGATTTTATATTTTGCAGGTTACATCCATTTTTATGGACACTTCACAATGGATGTTCCACAACCGATCACATAGGTTTTTGGAACAGGTTGATGCTATTGAATTCTATTGTAAAAAGAAACTCCAGTCACATCCGGATAATCATGTGGGCATATTTGCAACGGGTCAGACTGGTTTTGGTAGTGTGGTTGAACCTACTCAACATCTTTCAAAGATCATGAATGGCGTTTGTGGTTTCACACTATTTGGCGGTTATACAGACTTAAAAACTGCGATGAATCTTGCCCCGTTTCGTTGCTTCAATTTAAAAAAAGAACACAAAAACAAAAACCTGCTTAAAAGGATACTTGTGTTTGCTGGAGGGTATCTCGATGAAGATATTGGTGATGCTTTAGACCTTGGAAGCTATTTAAATGGGTGTGGTATAGCTGTTGATGTCGTCAACTTCGGTACCCAGGAAGGAGAGAAATGTCGAATATTGGATTATATAGTGGATCAAGCGAATAATAATGGCAACTGTTGCGTGCTTCATCTCCCACGCCGCCTATACAGGTCTGCAATCCTCCCACTTGTGGGAGAATGTGAAAATTTTGATCGAAAAAGAAGAAGACGAGATGATGATGATGATGATGATTATGATAGTAAGGATATGTATGGGGATGGTAGAAAACGAGCGAGATAGGGATGAAGAAAGTGGTTTAGTTGCAGTTTTTCAAGGGAAGAATCAAGTTGCCTACTACTGAATTGTATATGTAGGTGTTGAATTGTTAAATTTTGTCTATTAATCAGTTAATGTTTGTCCAAAACATTTTGAATTTATAGTATCTCGTCTGGATGGAGTGACAACTCTCGTATTATGATCAGTGAATGTTCCAAAGCAATGACATCGATCTCATAATAGCGTGACTCACTTACACCTCCTTGTGTTAACCCTGAAAAGATTTGCCTTGTTTATATATTGCTGGTAAATAAATCCATGATACAAATGTTGTTCAACCTGTATTGGTTCATGATACAAATGCTGTTCAACCTGTATTGGTATTGACTTTTAACCAGTGTTGCAAGGCCTACAAGGCCGATTAATCGCCGATTAGGTGCTACAAGGTCACCAACCTTGCCGATTTGTGTAAATCGGTCAAACAACTTGGTCAACTGTGGTCAACAACGGTTAATGATGGTCAACGGTGGTTAAGCTTGTCCGAAAACTTCAAACCTTGCTAGAAATTCCCAAAACTCGCCGTAAAATTGTTTAATAAGTTATACTTGTTGTTTATATCTATTTTAAGATGTTTTTTAAAGAAAAATCTTGCCAGTAATACCTAAAATTTGCCGTAAATACCTAAAACTTGTTGGAAATACCGAAAATTTGTTGAAAATGCCAATCCGATTAATCACCGATTAATCCCGCCTAGACCGATTACAAGCTACAGGGGGTCGACCGCCCGACTACCGATTCACAATTTTTGCAACCTTGCTTTTAACCAGTTCTTTTCTTGTGGTTTATTTTATCTGAGTTGAAAGAAGTCTTATTTTTACTTGTAAGGATCAAGATTAAGGGTTTTGATTGAGTTGGTGCATTACAAAATATACCAGCCACTCTTATAGCGGATTCTGCAGCGCGCAGCTTCTTCAATGAAAGATGGACATGTTCATGCTGTCATTGTTGGAGCTGATTGTGTTGCTGCTAATGATACATACCTCACTAACAAGTCATTGCTTTCTTAATCCACACTAGTTTCCAGGTTGTTAGTTGATCAAATACTAACACATGAATTTTTGAAACGAAAAAAATTAATGGTTGCTATCAAAATCATACTTTTTATGCCCCCATTTTTTTATGCCCTGTGGCCGTCGCCCAGCACCAGCTGGGCCGGCCGCCCGGCCCTCTGTGTGTTTATGGTTTTAAGTGAAGTAAAACTTGATTTTAACAAGTAGCTAGATCGGCGTATTGGAAACCTTGTTAGGTTTTTGGAATCGACATCTTTAGGATTTGTGTTTGCATTGTGTTTGATCAATAAAAACGTTCTCTAGCTTTAATCTACCGAGTGAAAAGCCCGGCCAGAAGTCTTTCCGCGTTGTTCAAATTAAAGGAAACGGTGACAACCAAGTCATAGGTTAAACTTGGGCCTTAAGTGGTATACACAAAAAGAATATAGGTTAAACCAAGCCATATGATGACCGTCTTCTTTTTTTAACTCTTTGTTCAAATAAAAGGAAAAAGTGCAAACCAAGGTATAGGTTAGACTTGGGCCTCAACCCTCAAGTTATACGTAGTATATATATAATGAAAATTTCTCGTTTCTTATGATTTATCATATACAAAACGAAAACACAAAGCAAAATAAGATGATCGACTTCTTGTTTTAAGATAAACACAGCTAATACATACTAACGAAGAGCAAAAAGCAAAGAGATAGATCGACTTGTTGTTTGAATTTATAATAACAAAGGTTAGTTTTTACGTGTTTTAATAAAACTCATGATCATGAGATATGAGATATATATATATGTTCATTTACTATGTGTCGTTAACGTGAGTGAATGCATGCAATCTATGTATATAAGCTAAGTTCTAGGACATGTTTTTCTTTGTTATTCGACAAGACATGTATAATGTAATTTCTCCCTAAGATTATTATGTATTTGCATGTTTGTGGTAAATAACTCAAAGAATTTAAGTGCAAAAATTCGCATATAAAGTATTGTAATTCGACTTTAAAGAGACTATATATTACCTGTATATATCCAGGGCCGTCTTTGAGGGTTTGTAAGGTGGGCGATAGCTCAGGACCCAAAATTTGTCCCTATAATAATTATATCAATCTAATAGTATGAACTACAAAGCAATTTACATCTTATTGTTAGCTTTTTTTCTTATTAGTTTAATTTCATTTATTGCAGGTTTAGCACTGTAGTTATAGAGGTTCAAGAAAGTAATTCACTCAAAGTTTAACATGAAACCTTAAACCAAACCAAACTTTAATGGCACCCACTAAACGTAAGACCAAACACAAGCCCGAAAATTCCCGAGCGGGGGAGGAAGTTTTAGACATAGTTGCATCTTATATACACAACGTTGAGGACCGAAACTCTTTTTCGTTAGTTTCCCGTAAGTTTTATGAGATTGATGGCATTACGCGTAAGCACGTAACTGTCCACACACTTTACTCCAACCCTTCTCGTTTAAGTAAAAGATTCCCATTTATTGAGTCTTTAACACTTAAAGGTCCCCCATCTAATTTTAGTCAAAAATATTATTATGATATGCGAATCACCCCATGGATTGAACAAATAGCTCGCAAGTTTAGGTATTTGAAAGAGCTTCATATCCATCATCTTGTTGTTTATGATAAAGATCTCAAGACATTGGCGAGAACACGTGGTAAGGATTTAAGGAGTTTGAAGATTAAGAAGTGTAAAGGGTTTCGAACAGATGGATTAATGCATGTCTCTAAGTATTGTAACCAATTGAGAACTTTGTGTTTGGGATATTCTTATTATGTTAATGTGAAAGATGCGACTTGGTTACATCAATTGGCATTGAATAACACGGTCTTGGAAAAGTTACATGTTACGTATACGGATATTTCTAATGCAGAAGATCTTACACTTCTTGCAAAAAACTGTTGTAACTCACTAATATCGTTGAAGATTGGAAAGTGTTGTCTAAGTAAACTAGGAGATGCCTTTAGATATGCTGTTAGGTTGGAACATTTTGGTGGAGAAATTCATGATGAAAATAGTGACCTTGTTGGTTTCCAGTTTCCCCCTAATATACGTTCTTTAAGTAGAACGGAATTGCTCGTACCTCAATATTCGAGTACACTCCCTTCTTTGAATCAGATAAGGAAATTGAAACATGCATATATATACTTGGATTATTATCACCCGTGTTTCTTGTCTAAGATGTGTCCCAATTTGGAAGTTCTATTTACCCGTGATGTATGTGGAGACACGGGATTGCAAGTTATTGGTCAGTTTTGCAAGAAATTGCGCAAACTTACCTATAATGGGGTTGTGACCCACGTGGGACTGATTGCTCTAGCAAAAGGATGTACTAAATTGGAGTGTTTAAAGGTTAGACTCGAAGATATTTCAAATGAAGCTCTGGAGTGTGTAGGAACGCATTTGAAGAATCTCCATAAATTCCGTATGATGTTGGTTAAGAAAGATGGGACAACAGATCTGCTGCTAGACAATGGGATTCGGGCTATGCTAATGGGTTGCAGCAAACTCGAAAGGCTAGATATCAGTCTCTGGCATGGAGGATTGACGGATGTGGGTTTGGAGTATATCGGGAAGTATGGTGCTAATTTGAGCTCTTTGTCTCTTACTTGTATAGGAAATTCTAATGCAGGACTTGTAAAGTTATCAGAAGGGTGCCCAAAGTTAAGAAAGCTAAATCTGATAGATTGTCCCTTTAGCGAGCAAGTTGTTACTAGTTATGTGTTTAATATACCTTCTCTAAGGTATGTTTGGTTTAACAGTAGGGATCGTAATCGTATTGTCTTGGTACTCACTCGTCCCAGAGTTTCCACTTTGAAACATTGGTATGTATGATTTGGTCCCAGAGTTTCATCATTTACTTGAAAATTATTGTTCTTTCCCTATTAATATTGCTTTGTATTGCTTTATTTTAATAAGGGTGTCTTACTTTTGGAGTTTTTGTAGTCTTGGAATATCGTGATTGTGAAATTCTATCAATTGCATGCTTTCTATCATCTGATTAGCACGAGCTAGGTTTTTTACGAGTTTTCTATTAGACCAAATTAAGGGTTTCTGTATAAATGATGCACCATCCCAATTTATAAATATTCCTGGCAACTTGGGACCAAATCCTGCAGCCGAGAGGTGATAAATGGCATATGCATAAAGACAATGAATTAAAACGTGGATAAAGTTTATGTCATTGATTCCATGTATGAACAAAGATGGCCTTAAAATTTTAAAACAGCACTTCAATTTATGATAGGAGTCGTGTAACTGTCTATTGGGGTCTAGGTACGACTTTTTTCAAAGGATCATGTGTGCTGGCATGGAACAATTACAGGAAATGTGCACTACTTGAGCATAGTTGTAACACCATATTGGTTGATGGTGATTGCGTAGTCATCCTCACTTAGAGTCCAGTGGATATACAACATATATGGAAACCGAAAGCTAATGAATTAGTTTAGGAGACATGCGAAAATATAGTCGGAAATCACTAGTAAACATACATCACAATATGAGCTGTGTACATTCCAAGGCACTTCGTAAATTTGTTAATCTGTGTAATTGAATATATGTTTCCACCTTTCTTACTATCACCCTCTGAATTTGTTAATAATAGACTCCTATAGGAAGGAGCAAGTCGAAAAGGAAGTCTCCAACAAGTTACTTAATAGAGGAAGAAAGGTAGAAGTTGATGTAATGGCATGAAGAGGAAACGGCTAGAATGCTTGTAAGCACAAGAAAGAAGAGATTGAGATGATAGAAATGTTTAAACACAAAATTTGCATCTGGAATGACTTGTTTGTCAAGACTGATATTAGCTTATTTCGCTGTAGGTTGTAATAAAACTTGTTTGTGACCCGTTTAGCATTGTATGTCATGCGCCTCTTGTTTCGTTGGTGGTTATCCAGATGAACTTGAAGAAATATTTAAATTGGTGTAGTGCTTGTTGAGTGGATATGTCACTCATTTTATTTACTTTGCAACATATTAATGCATGATGGGATCAACTTATACGGTACACAGAGAGAGAGACACAAGTGTTTATGTGTCGTTCTAACATAAGAAAATATAGTCTATGGTTGCAGAAGGTGAGTTGGATTTTTTAGTGTATGTTTATTTTGCTTCTATTCTTGTTGTTGCATTGAAGATGATTTGCCTAAACATACAAAGATTAAAGATTAAAGAATCTGGTAACTAAGATATATATAACATACAATAGATATTATGATGAATTAGAGTACATATTCTTGTTTACACCTCAAGAAACTAAAAAATATTTCAGTGACTGCCCGAGAAACTACTACCGTCAGCGCAAAGGTTGCAATAAGCACAACCGTAACGACAGAAAGGACCAACCGGCAAGGCTTTGCATTGTATACTTTTACCAGTAGATTAACCTCTGTTGTTCTTGTTATTGTTCACTTTATGGAAGTTAAATCTTCTTTTAAATTGACTTTAGCTGAAGTTCCAAAATGTTAAACAAGTTAAATCTACAGAAGAAGAAGGATTACATTAGGTATCTTGATTGGATGCTCTGGGTTCGTTAAGTGAAGATGAATATGAATTGTTTCTTCATTATGTTGCAACTGGTACCATTATTCAGTCACCCAAAAATCAACATGTAGGATTAAGGAATAGAACATGGAATTATAAAACGCATGAAAACCACATCACATGGATTGTTAAATACAGCCAAAAGGAGGCAGTTGCAGGTGCTTGTATCGTTTTTGAGTTAACTGATATCGCAGTCGCAGAAAGGATGTCAGATTTGAAAACTGAGACCCAAGAGATTGCAGTTGATTCTATTTGGTGGATATGTCCAAAGAACATTAAAACTTTAACTGTGTTCAACACGGGCAGTATTAAGTAAATATCTTAAAGTATAATGAAAAAAATGTAATGAGAATATGTGACAACTTTGAGCCACTGATTATACAAGAGTTTATACTTTATCATCACTGTTATAACTTGTAACGTATTCCTTGTTTCTTAATAGATCACAATTAGAAAAGCTTTGGCAGGCCTCGACGTTCTAGCAATCTTTCAAGTATAAGTGACAACTTAGGATCAATGGTATTTCTCATAGTCCTTGGAATGTATGGCAATATGCTTTACCGACAAGATTATTACTTTCTTGCGTTCATGCATCTCAGGTAATCAAGTTGGGCTTGCGAAAGTACATCTTTTTTGTTTCATACAATGAGAGTTACTGACTTGAGAAATATATTTTGAAATTATTCGAGAGAAAGCACCATCGAAAGTATCATGTGAGATCGACATTTTGTGACGGGTCAAGTCTCGTTTGTTTTATCCCTCATAAAATGGTCAAAACAAATTCAATGAGAAAAAGAAAGAGATGCTTGGAATGTGATTTTCAAGAATGATTTATATTGTTTTCGTGTTGGATTCATCTACACTTTGTATCCCATGTTCATCAATTGTCATTGTCCACTTCAATTATTTTCACTTTTTTCCCGATGCATGTGAATTTCTTCGCATGCCATTGAACACCAAAACAATGGAATAATTGTGATCCAATTCTGTTTTCTTGAATTAATGTCAGAATGAGTTTGATGGTGTGAAAACTGGATATTTGTTTTCAAGAACACGCTCTACATTCATTGCAGACACTTCTAATGACCTAAGCAAGTATCCCGGATGGAGTAACTTGAACATGATTGATAGTTCTAAAGGGATAAGCTAGACTTGTCAGTTTCACTCCATCCATTACAACGTAAAAGGCGTACAAAATTGAATATCAGAGTCGTGATGGAAATATTGAAAAAGGTGTATTTGTTGTCAAGTAACAAGTGATGGTTCAAGAATCAAGTTCATTGCATGTTAATGTCACACGCTGTGGTGCTACAAAAGCCATATTGTCATCTTCCTTTCAACAACCTCAATCAAACAGTTCAACATCACCATTAACTTTGATTACATGCCGCACATGGCTGATCGTTGCCATTAAAGCAAAAACCTTTCTCACAACTGGCCCCTACTATATGACACACCCCTTGCAAAACTATCATTTTCCCAAGATGTGACAAAGTGTACCTCTGATCATATGATCTTAACTTAATCAAATCGCCAAATGGTCCAGATCTATATTTCAATTTTCCAAATTTCTCTCTCTATGATATAGGAACTTAACAATGCATATAACATTTATACAAGTAGCATTTAGAAGGACTGATAAGATATAATATTACCAAATTACTTGTATGACAGTCTGCAGGTTGTTAGCATAAACTACGAGTTACGGAGTACTTAACTAGCATTTTATAATTACATAGTTTGGGAGACAAATATAACAAACCACTAGAAAATTATATTTTAAATTTATCAACTTAATTTATGTATGGAAAAGAAGTTATAACTTATACCTATTCAAAGGCAACATACAGTTTTTTAAAGCTAGCCTTTCTAAGCATTGTGAATGTGACATAATCTGTACATTTATTTGCCAAAACTGACTTAAATTAGCTCAAAGTATTGTAGAAAATAAATATCTAACTTTATGTAATGTTCAAAATGAAAAGGTTTTGTGATTGTAATTGTCTAATTGATATCCATTCTCATTTCGTATATCTTTCAAAGAGTTAAATGTTACCTATTAGCCCATGTGTCGATCAGTCTAGTATCAATCCTTATGTAGTTATGTGTCGATCTCGATATATGTAGACATATACATACACATGTAAGCATTGTTGTTTACACATGTGTGTATTATGCGTATATCTTGACGTCATCTTTCAAGATTTTATAATAGGATAAGAGGACTATATATATTTGTCCGTGAAGCAACCAAATTTAATCAATGGGGTGAAATATTCATGATTGTTACTCAACCAACACCGTCTAGTCCTCTACCCCATATTTGACACAGCATTACGTATCTTCAGTTATTACTACAAATAGGTAAGAATACTATAAAAGCAATGGATGTCTCGGAATCACTGACAACTACTGCCATCAAATCAAATGCAGTAGTTGCTGATGCTGTTCATTTCCATTCCCATGTAGAATTAGTAAAATGTGAATCGTGTGGATTCATAGAAGAATGCACTTTGCCTTACATTTCTCAGATCAAGGAGCACTACAACGGACGATGGATCTGTGGCCTATGTATGGAGGCTGTCAAGTATGAAATGCTGAGAGCGGGTAATTTTATAACCACAGAAGAAGCATTGGTTAGACACATTGATCTCTACAACAGCTTTAGATCATCTTGCAGGCTTCCGTTCAGTGACAAAGACCATCCTATATCAGTAATGGGGAGGATTCTCAGGAGGCGACTGATTTCTCAAAGACAGAATGGCGCGGCAGGATTAGGTATCAAGAAACATTTCTTGGTAGAAGGAGCTGTTAAGGTAAAAGTTACTACAGATTAATCACAATTCCTATGTAATTTGTAACATCTCATATTTTGCAATGTATGTTGATCTCAAATGGTAATCAGATTACTACATATAAGAACTCTATTACGATAATGCGTAAACAAAACATTACAACGTTAGTATTAATATTTTAAAGTAACACATGAAGTATAAATAGTTTTTCGATAAGGAAAGTTAAGTTGTATATATGTACATGCAAACAGTTTGCGAGACGAGTATGAAGTTTTGAGCTACATACTACTTACTACCCGGGCTCAAAATCTAAACAAGGTATAAAATATGATCACCCTTGTCTCGCCTCTATCTGTTTTAATATTTTGGATATCTAATATCTGATTAATATGAAACGCAATGATCGATACAACTACTATAAGATAGCAGGGAGACAGAAGTTTTGTTATTTTGAATCTTAAATTATGACATCAATTAGGCGACCAAACTTTTTCGGATAGGAATCAGTTAAGGCATGACGTATGAGCACTTGGATCATTGCCAAGGTTTATCGCTTCAAGCTTACTTCATCTACTTAGACCGAAACTTGTAACATGTATATCTGATGCACATAATGTAAACTTTCTCTATATATTGTTTTCCCATTACATATTCAAAAACTTGAAGAATTTTGGTTCGGTAGACAAAAAGTATATACCAAAAAAAGCCGAAATCGTGTTAGTTACTATTGTCGTTTGCTTAGATCTTGATGAAGAATCTAAGATGTGATATGTAGTTGCGTGTCTATGTAGTTTATATAACACAACTATTGTTGTTGATGGTTACTAAGAGATATTAAGTTGTTTGTTTCATTGTTTCTCAATATAATACAACAAAGCCTTTAAAACACATGTCATGAAACATGAATTGAATTGGATATGAAATTGTTTGTTTATTTAAAGGATTGTTATGTTGTGATGGTGAATCGAATTTGGACTAGTTGTTAACGCTAGTAAGGTATGGTGGGCCGGGCCCGGATGCACAAACACAATTGGAATTCTACCTCTTTAATTTGTATCGTGGCTCACTCTACGATATGATGTGACGGACTCGAATGGTGTATATCATGGCGACATTCTAATCTTTGGTCGCAAAATATTATCTAGATATTCCGTCGTAAAATAAATGTCCACAAGAATTCACACTAACTTCACTATTTATCAATCAAATATTATTTTCACTTATTATACTTTTTTTTTTAATTGGTTAATACAAAATGATCATTTATTTTAGACATCACAAAATGAAAATATAAACATTTATTCATCGTATTTAATCTCCTCCTTAACATTAAGATTACGTTTCCTTTAATATCAAACATGGGTTATTAACCTACTATTGGATCATGGAGACAGAATAAATACGAAACTCTAATAAGCAAGTTAAATATGGTTATGTGGGACAAAAAAACATGCGTGGATTGTCCTAGTTTGTGTCTCAATTCATTCCATTTAATTTCTGAAGTTATTCTGTTCATCATATCTAGCTTATCTCTATAAGTTATTCTTTACGTGACCTCCCTCTCAAAATAGATTATCCATATTATCAAACAATATTTTTTTGTTATTCATCGCCTATAATTAGGTTGTTGATTCCATTAAGAAATGGCATGTTCATACTCGTCATATTTAATTTAATACCTCGAAAATGCTTTTTGATCTAAAACTTGTTTGACGTGTATTTTATAGTACTAATTTATAGTTGGTTATAAAAAGTGACTAACATAGTCATAAGAAAAACCAAAAAAGGTGACGTACGTGTATGAACAGTGTTTAGATTTTTATTATATTTTAAATAGTGGCTTGAAAAATGGGTTTTCACCAGGTATCGACATACGTAGTAGTTGGCTTGCTAGTTATTTGGATCTCTCACACGGTTGACATCAATGGGACCACCCAAATACCCCTCCATTAATAATAAGTAACATGCGTATCTCAAAAAGATATTTATACCGCATTATAATTGGTTTATTTCATTTCTTGAAAATTTAATAATTTTGAAAACATAAGAGCATCGGGATCGTTGAAGTTAGCACGCCAAATGCAAAAAAGGAAACGAATGGCACGTTAATGGTGGTACCGAGCATCACGCCAACCACAAGCCAAATATGTTTGAGTTGGTTCAGTGGCTCACGCCATTTGTGATGTTTGTGGGACCTACCTTCTGTTCCCTTGGTTTCTTGGTCATACCTTGGCCGGAAAAATCTTTTAGAAGGGATATAGAATATTTTTTGGGACCTACCTTATAAATTATTCGGGAACCACCTAGGTTTAATAGTTGAGAAGAAGAAAAAAATAAAGTGAAAAAGAATATTTGGCCGGAATTTGGACGGTACCGCAAGAATTTACGAAGAAGATGAAGTGATGAACTACAAGGAGTTATTTTTTATGAATAAAACACTTTTAACTTTTAAGTTAGTGAAAGTCTTTTATTGTATTGTCAACTACTAGTTATAATGCCCGCGCACGCGCGGGTTTTTTTTTTTTAATTTTTTAAAATAATTATTTAAAAATTTTAATCCTATTGTTAATTGCATCTTATCTATATTTTTTGTATTTATCTTTTACTTGTGTTGTGGATAAATATAAAATGTTACCTAATAAGAAAATAATCTTTTTTTAAATATCTTATCTATATTTTTTGTATTTATCTTCTCCTTCTGTTATGGATAAATATAAAATGTTACTTAATAAGAAAATAATCTTTTTTTTAAATAAAATTATTACTAAATAAGGTATGGTTCCAATTCTTTTAAAATGAAAAATTCCCAATAGGGGTTTTGTTTTATTATATAAAAGATTTAGTATTTTTATTTATGTGCGTTGGTCAATACTCAATAACTTTCATATACAACTCTTAGTTATCAAA
This sequence comes from Artemisia annua, assembly GCA_014162995.1. Classification (NCBI taxonomy): domain Eukaryota; kingdom Viridiplantae; phylum Streptophyta; class Magnoliopsida; order Asterales; family Asteraceae; genus Artemisia; species Artemisia annua. The sequence goes on along the minus strand of LBNU01030902.1, from coordinate 42,454 downwards.
AGTAACTTTTATAGCATTATTAGTTTCTTAGATGTATCATTAAATATATGTTATAAATAGATTCAAAAGAATGCAAATCTGTCTTTGGTTTAAGTGTATAAAATGAAATGTGTTTGTTTTAAAATAAAGTAAAAAACAAATAAATGTGTTTGATTTTAAATAAAATAAAATGAAAAAAGTGAGACCCAATAACATGTTAGTGGTGTGTTATTAGGGAGGGATGTTTGAGTGATTTGTGTGTTATTAGGACGGGTATGATGTGATGCTGAGGTGACATACCAATAACGTGTTAAACGCATATATGATACCTAATGCTCTAAAAATTATTTAAGAAAACACACTATTTATGAAAACACACAATAAAAGTTGATTTGAAAATACATTAATATAAAAAATGATGTAGATGTTTATAATTTTAAAAAGACATAACCACATTTGATTCACATTTCACACATAAAGGACATTTGCATGTAATTTCTTTTTAATTATGTTCATTCACGCCAATAAGAATTAGATACAAAAGCGACATATAGCTATAGTGATATTTTGGTTGAGACATATAGTTGTAGTTCTATTTTGGTTAAATGTATTTTTAATGTTTTGTATAATCAAAATATCACTATAACTATATGTCGCTATAAAATTTCGTTGCTATGCACGAGTGCTCGTCTAATATTCATTAAGAGCTTATGTGTCTAGATAAATTAACAAACAATAAAGAATGTAATAGGTAACATTATTTTTTGAAAAAAAAAATTAATGTGACAATTAAACTATAAACAATTTGGTGTGTGTGACTTTTAACAAAATACACGTACATGTCTCATGTTCTCCAAATGTTATATCTTCGGAATATGCACAGCAATGCAGCCAACGTCGTTAACTTGAATAATCTAGATTGCTTGAACACCAAAATATATGGAAAACAAAAGTTAAGCGTCAAAGTTGTTGTTGATCACGGTAATAAAAGGTGAATAAGACCTTTAAACCATGTCTTGTAGATAGTGGTACATACCGGTTCAAAATCATATATTCGTCATGCAGCCTCACACGCAGACAGGTATCTACAATCATAGAAAGCTTTAATCCCGTTTATTGGTTTATGATTTTGTTCACATTATACTGTGTTGGTTTATTTATGCAAGTCTGCTTTTACTCTATCGGAACCTTTGTTTATATAGTTAAACATATACTTGATTGACCGGTCCGGTTGCACCATTCAACGTTAATGTGACACAATAAACAATGCCTATAAATTTGCTATCATAAATAGGTTGCTTATATGATAAAATCTGAAAGAAAATGAGTGGCCTCAAAATAAATTAATCCTTTGTCTTACAATTGACTTGACAATACTGTCTAGTAGCTTAATGACCCGTGAAATCACGGATAATTTTTTTTTTAAAATTAACAATAAAATATATCGATAAATAACCAATAAAAATTGAAACACACATAGTTAACATAATTCCGTTGTTTTAGTGATAGCAAAGTGAAAAGATGGATTTTGAATGCTGAAAGAAAATAACAAAAATTGAAACAGCCACATGTTGTACGTCATTTATTGTTCATCGCAAGTGTAGTTGAAACGCGGAGACTACTAAACCATCTTGCCGATAACTTAAGGGGTCTTTATTATTGCATATCCACTTCGATATGATGGATCAAATGGGACACATGTGAAGATAAGTTGATAACACTATACAAAATTAGCTTAAATACCCGTGAAAGCACAGGCATTCAAGAAAAATTGAAAAAAGTTTATGATTAAAAATAAATCGGTAAACCATAAACTATATGTACGATAATTTCATGAAGGAAATAGAAATGGTTTGCCAATGGATCGAAGTCTATTTGTTGCGTACTTGGAACACATAGAATGATATGCCAACTTGTCTTATACATGAGGCGTCTTTTTGAATGCATCTACACTCAAATATGTTGGATCAAAAAGGTGAATATGTAAATTTTAGTTGATTACACAATATTTGTCCTTTTATGTTTAATGCTCTCGACGGTGAATTGATCATTCGATAACCTTCCTTTTATGAGAGGACAAAACAGAATAGTGAGAAAACTTAAATTAGATTTTCTTTGTAGATAACGTTTGTTGTAAGATTTGTCATGTTATTGTCTTCCTCACAAATAACAATCTGCAGATAAACGATAACATACATTTGTATATTTGTGAAAACAAGACGCGACAAATACAAACTAACTTTTGAAGGCAATCGATCCTAACCTTTGTTTATGATAATATCGTTTGATTTGGACATGATTTGGTGGATGGTTGTGTGGTGCCAACACCCCATCCACATTTGTTTTGGTATATTTGGATTATGCAGTTCACATGTACAATTATATATGATATGTATTATTTGGTCTAAGCATGTGCCATGCGTTAGACATGTGTTTCAGGCTTGCGGAGGCATTTCCTATATGATTCGCTTGATTACCCTTTCGTTAAGCTCTTATGAAATTTGACATCTTTGTTGACGAGGTTATTGCGGTCACATTTCATTTATTTGTGCATATTATCATGTTTGTTTTGTTTACGTATGTTCATTAAGCTATTTAGCTCAACCGCATTTATTTTCTTCACGACTGCTTGTCAAGGAATTTTGGGATACGGGTGAAGAGTGCATAGGAGCTTATATTGAAACATCTTGAGAGACTACCATACCACATCTACACTATGATCTAGACATTGGATGTTTGATATATTGCTATCATAGAAGGTCATATATATAATTAAGATATAAATAAAAAGATTCGTTGTCTTTAACCGGTTGTTCTTCTTTGCCAACGCTACTAAGGACCTATAGGTTCGCAATAATGAAAATTGGTTATTTTAAAAGAAAAGGCGCTATATTATAGACTTTGTATTTCTTAGTAATTAGTGAATTTCGCCAAACCATTTTATTAGTAAAATCTTCCACTTGCATTCATTTTGGTTATGTAAGTGTGACATTTGCCCTTTCGGGGCGGGGTGTTACAGACCTACTTATACTTATTAGATGATATATTAGTAAGCCCAAGCCCAATTTGTGAGCTTAGGGTTAATTAGGGTTTTAGGTTATTTGCATTATAAATAGTCAGTAAATAAAACATAATACCTACGGGGTTTCTACATTCAACATAGTATCATAACGAGTCTGATTTAGACCTAGGTGGCTACGTAGAGCCGTCGCCTCTATGCAGTCCCGTCAAATCTTCCAATCTACAATAGTAAACCTACATATCTCCACAAAGTATATCACAAAAGTTTCTTTTCCTTGTTGCTACCTTGCTTGTTATATCTACCCCACATCCAAGCATGTATAATGCTCATCGGCCGGGGCCGGCCAGCCCGTAGATCTGGATCCATCCATAGACCTGACCTGATATCGTTTGTCCAAAAAGAAAAAAATAGGTTTTTAGCTCATGTTAACATTAAACTAATCTGTTGTCGTATCTTTTGATCGGAAAAAAAAGTTTTTTTGCTTATTTCTTTTTTCGCTAGTGCTGTTTGAAGATTTGTTTCCGCTTGATATCATATTTCTTCAACAACAAATTACTTAAGTGCTTTTGCTTTTGTTGCATGCTTGTGCTGCTGCTGTTTGAAGATTTGTCTCCGCTTGTTGCCATATGTCTTCATCAAAAAATTACTATTGTTGTAGTGTTTTTAGATTTTCAATCCAATATGAGCTTTTCGCGATTTCACTGCTTGAATTGCAGGGGAGTATTAAATGATATATTAGTGAGCCTAAGCCCAATTTGCGAGCTTATGATTCATTAAGGTTTTAGGTTATTTGCATTATAAATACTCAATCAATAAAACATAATGCCTACGAGGCTTCTACATTCAACAAAACTAATGTCGAAAAACGAATGATATAAAGCGAATAAGGTATTAGAAATTGCATGAAGTAGCAAGAAAAGATTTTGAACGAGCGTTTGACGAGCTAAAGAAAAAGAGGGCTATAATAAAAAAAAAATCCCGCACAACTAATGACTATTATGAAAATAACAGATATAATGTACACATGCATCATATAACATAATAATGATTATAAAGACAAAGAGACGACAATCTCTCTTAACTTGTATCTAGATGAGCAACATGGTGATGATGATCTCGTACGAACGCATGAAGAAAAGTTACAAGTTGTGAGTGATTTAATCAGTGAGGAAACTCATCTAAGCCTTAAACCGATTTAGTAGAACACATTTGACGTTGAACAAATGCATACTAATTTGTAGATTTTTTTTTTTTTTTTTTTTTTGAATTTTTATTGTAATATTTTTATTTTATTTGAATTTTTAATGTAATGTGGTTTAATCATTAATGAAATTTTAATTTAATGTTAAAAAAAGAAATGAAAAAAGTTAGAAGTTGATTACGAAGTTAGTTGTATTTGTTACACTAAGTTGGTGATGAAGTTGGTTGTGAAGAAAGAAAACTGTTGTGTCACACATTGTATTCTCGAGTTATAGTTAAGGAAGAAAAAGAAAGAAAGTGAAAATGAAACAGAAAAAATTGTGTTCTCGAGTAGCACTTAAAAAGGAAAAGAAAAATAAACGGAATGAAAGTTAGTGTGATTTAATTGATTATTAAAGTAAAGTATTTTCTCTCAATTTTGAAAGAAAAATATTTACTGTACATTTTTTATTTTTATTTTTTTTTAATACCAAAACTCAACAACACATTATAAGATGGTGGTTGTGAAGTTAGTTATACGAAAAAGTGAAAAACCAAAAAAGGTGATCTATGTCATGTGTGTGGACAAAGATAAAACCAAAAAGCTGAAAAATGGGTTTCACCGCGTATCGACATAGATAGCGGTTGGCTTGCTAGTTATTTGGATCTCTCACATCCATGGGGCCACTAAAAATACCCCTCCATTAATAATACTAACACAGTATCATATCATCAAATCACATGAATCATGAATGTGAATAATATCTTGTAATTTAAGAAACAATAAGATTTAGTAGCTTTATTATATATGATCTAATTACGCGTTCTCTTCAAAAGTCAAAACTCAAAAGTAACGAATAACTAGCTACCACCTCCTAACAACTCTTCTTTACGAACCTCATTAATTTCTGGTTTTTCTTCATCACTTACAACCAAACATTCTTATAATAACTCCACTCTATGTGTTTTTCTCTTTTTATAAACACTTTCACGATCCCTTTGTTTCTTTTTGTTTCTTGATCATATATAACCACCCTTAATTCTCTAATCTCCTTTTTCCTACAAATTAGGAGAGCCTTGTTTTTCTTATATATATATATTCTGGCTAGCTAGATGGAAAACTTGAAAACAGCTTTCCATAGGATACGGTTACGAGGTTCTTTTCATGGTCTATGTCTCCTCGTATTCATTGTGTTCTTGTGCTTTAAACAACAACCACCAAACAATAGTAATAAACAAACATCCAACGTTCTCAACCGGTTAGCCTTGTCTTCCAACTTAAATGCTTTGATCATCGAACCAACTGACTGTTCTGGACTTAACCAACACGAAGGCTACGACAACGAATGTGACTTCTTGCAAGATAATCCCCAATGTCTATCGGGTGGCTATTTTTACTACCTAGAGTTTTTTTACTGCGACTGTGTTAACTATGCTTTTTTCGCTTATATTGCTCTTGGCATATGGTTAGTTGCCTTGTTCTATTTGTTAGGAAATACTTCTGCTGATTACTTTTGCTGTTGTCTCGAAAAACTGTCCAATGTATTAAGTTTGCCACCAACCGTAGCAGGGGTAACTCTGCTTCCGTTGGGTAACGGTGCCCCTGATGTATTCGCTTGCATCGCTTCTTTTGTTGGTACTGAAAATGCTGATGTTGGACTTAATAGTATCTCCGGTGGGGCTGTTTTTATTATTTGTGTTGTCGTTGGGACTATTTCGCTTTATGTGGCTAATCAAGGTGTGACGATTGATAAGAATTGCTTTGTGAGGGATGTGTGTACGTTTCTGTTTGCCGTTGTGATCCTTGGTGTGATATTGTTTGTGGGTGAGGTTACTGTTGGTGGGGCGATTGCTTTTGTGTCTATATATGCTGTGTACGCCACATTCGTTGCTGCTACTGAATTCTTGAGAAAAAAAGATGGGAGTTTTAAGATAGATGGGTATGAGCCATTGCTACCTCTTGCGGACACTAATGAAAACAGCGGGGTTAAGGAGTCAGACGATGTACCACATCTTGTTAAGTCTAAGGTTCCACACTGGATGTGGGGATCAAATGTGGCTATGTATTCAGACGTCAAATGTCATGGTACGGAAGATTGCCCAATAAAGCCTCAATGGGGATGGATCGATGAAGAGACACAAAGTGAGAATTCGGGTTGTTCATTTTCGTGTTCAAAGCTGATAAGGTGGTTGGAGTATCCTTTAATGCTAACGAGAAGGTTAACTATTCCAATTATCGATGAAGAGAGGTGGTCAAAAGGTTATGCTGTAGCAAGTGTTACTCTTGCACCTTTGCTTCTAGCGTTTCTATGGAACAGCCAGAACGAAGGTAGTGAATTAAGTGAAGACGTGATCTATATAGGAGGTGCAGCCATTGGTTGTGTTCTTGGTGTGGCTGCATATACTTTTACTAAACCCGACCAACCACCACAAAAGTTTTTGCTTCCTTGGGTACTAGGAGGCTTCTTTATGAGTATTATTTGGTTCTACATGGTTGCGAATGAGTTAGTTGCTCTATTGGTTGCTCTTGGTCTTATATTTCGAGTTAACCCTTCTATTCTTGGGCTAACCGTGCTAGCATGGGGAAATTCAATGGGTGATTTGATGTCAAACTTCGCACTAGCAATGAATGGAGCGGATGGTGTGCAGATAGCGATATCTGGATGCTATGCTGGGCCAATGTTCAACACGCTTATTGGTTTGGGAGTTTCTATGCTCATTGGATCATGGTCCAAAAGACCCGATGCTTATACAATATCTCGTGATAGTGGATTGTTTTGTAATCTGGGGTTTATTGTGATTGGGCTTGTATGGGCACTAGTCGTGTTACCTAGAAACCAAATGCAACCTAGCAAGCTGTTGGGGATGGGACTTATCGGTATCTACTTGGCGTTTTTGTGTTTGAGAATAGGCATGGCTGTCGTGGCTGGAACACTTAACGGTNACTTCTGCTGATTACTTTTGTTGTTGTCTCGAAAAACTGTCCAATGTATTAAGTTTGCCACCAACCGTAGCAGGGGTAACTCTGCTTCCGTTAGGTAACGGTGCCCCTGATGTATTTGCTTGCATTGCTTCTTTTGTTGGTACTGAAAATGCTGATGTTGGACTTAATAGTATCTCTGGTGGGGCTGTTTTTATTATTTGTGTTGTCGTTGGGACTATTTCGCTTTATGTGGCTAATCAAGGTGTGACGATTGATAAGAATTGTTTTGTGAGGGATGTGTGTACGTTTCTGTTTGCCGTTGTGATCCTTGGTGTGATATTGTTTGTGGGTGAGGTTACTGTTGGTGGGGCGATTGCTTTTGTGTCTATATATGCTGTGTACGCCACATTCGTTGCTGCTACTGAATTCTTGAGAAAAAAAGATGGGAGTTTTAAGATAGATGGGTATGAACCATTGCTACCTCTTGCGGACACTAATGAAAACAGCGGGGTTAAGGAGTCAGATGATGTACCACATCTTGTTAAGTCTAAGGTTCCACACTGGATGTGGGGATCAAATGTGGCTATGTATTCAGACGTCAAATGTCATGGTACGGAAGATTGCCCAATAAAGCCTCAATGGGGATGGATCGATGAAGAGACACAAAGTGAGAATTCGGGTTGTTCATTTTCGTGTTCAAAGCTGATAAGGTGGTTGGAGTATCCTTTAATGCTAACGAGAAGGTTAACTATTCCAATTATCGATGAAGAGAGGTGGTCAAAAGGTTATGCTGTAGCAAGTGTTACTCTTGCACCTTTGCTTCTAGCGTTTCTATGGAACAGCCAGAACGAAGGTAGTGAATTAAGTGAAGACATGATCTATATAGGAGGTGCAGCCATTGGTTGTGTTCTTGGTGTGGCTGCATATACTTTTACTAAACCCGACCAACCACCGCAAAAGTTTTTGCTTCCTTGGGTACTAGGAGGCTTCTTTATGAGTATTATTTGGTTCTACATGGTTGCGAATGAGTTAGTTGCTCTATTGGTTGCTCTTGGTCTTATATTTCGAGTTAACCCTTCTATTCTTGGGCTAACCGTGCTAGCATGGGGAAATTCAATGGGTGATTTGATGTCAAACTTCGCACTAGCAATGAATGGAGCGGATGGTGTGCAGATAGCGATATCTGGATGCTATGCTGGGCCAATGTTCAACACGCTTATTGGTTTGGGAGTTTCTATGCTCATTGGATCATGGTCCAAAAGACCCGATGCTTATACAATATCTCGTGATAGTGGATTGTTTTGTAATCTGGGGTTTATTGTGATTGGGCTTGTATGGGCACTAGTCGTGCTACCTAGAAACCAAATGCAACCTAGCAAGCTGTTGGGGATGGGACTTATCGGTATCTACTTGGCGTTTTTGTGTTTGAGAATAGGCATGGCTGTCGTGGCTGGAACACTTAACGGTTCAAGCTAAACTAGTAAGCTACATTTCGTAGGATTGGTACTAGTGTAGATTAATAGATTGTTGTATACTTGTATAGCTTTGTAAACAGAGGATGAGAATATGATCATGTATATGTTTGGTAATTATATCGTAGGATACAGAAACGGGTAACTTCTTGTCGCTTTGAGTTTGTTCTTGTTTCTTTTAGTCTTTTATTTGTTTTTCGTTACGGTTATCACCTGCAGAATGAAGTACATCAATCGCGATCCTGTTTCATTTCTGCTTAATGTAGTGACTTGAATAAATGTAATAATGAAATAGTATGAGGGGGTAATGAAAATATGTGAAACTAAGCATTGACTAATTAAACGTGTAGACCACTAATGAAGCAATGACCAACTATAAACGTGCTTCCACCACCATCTTTTGCGATCCATGTTTCTATGAATATATTTTTAAATAAGGTAACTTGCTTCATTTTATTTTCTTAAACAAATACTCGTGGGTGGATCAAATGTCCATATCCCTTTCAAATATTTATTGACTCAACACGTCAAGAATTGGTTTCCCATTACTTTTTTTTCCCCCTCCTTCTCTTTATGACAGTGATGAAAATGAGTATGTGACTCCATGTCTCCATCGTATTGTCTTTGCGCTGTGCAATAAATATGATGATGAAAATTATACTCAAATGATCTAGCTATGATTTTTTTTATGAATTCGGCGTCACTCTCTATTAGAGTTGAACAAATATTTAAAATATAATTTCATATCTTGTTGGAAGTGAACTTTGACACCCAAATATATAAAAGAGTTTATATTTAAAGGCTCTTAAAACTTTGATGTTATGCATGATTGTCACATTTTACTTACCCTCGTATGTTGCTTTACTTGCCGTATAACCAAAAGATAGGTCTTGGATTTGACTTTTTAGTTTTATTATTGTTTTTTCAAAATGCGAAAATTTAATAAACTAAGAGTTCAAGGGCCAGTCAAGATCTATTAAACTAATATACATGACTTAGAAAGGCAATTACAAGATTCTATGAGTAATTTAATTACACACATGACACATGTAACTATGTAAGTCAAAAATAACTTTCATAGTTTCAAGCCCAATCAAAGTCATAATAAAAAAAGCCTATTGGGTTATTGTCAACTAACAAAAAAACCCAACACAAAGCCCATAAAATTAACAACTTTAAAAGTTTGTTGGGCTCCCAACCCCGATTTTTAAAGGCCCAAAGCTATTATTATGTGAAGCTCCACTTTAATCCTTTTATCTTTAATATTTATGATTTTAAACTCTATCATTATGTGAAGCATAGTCGCATAGATTGATGGTCTGAAACATTAACAAAGCGCATATATCATGAAAAACTATATTTTTTACTTAGAATATTGTTAAACAAAAAGTAATCAAAAGGTTTGTGTCCCATTGGCATCCCCTTGTGTGAGAAAAGCTCCACAACCAAATTGTCGTGGGTTCAAGTCATGATTAGAACATGTAAAATAGTTTGTGGTTGTATATTCTGAGATAGTTAGTTGTTGTTTTATAAATTAAAAAAAAAATGTTTTATAGAAAGTAAACGTTGTAGATTGTTTTAGAAAAACAAACTTTATCAGCTAATATATTTTTTAAAAAAGTCCTACATAACATATTATCTTATAAAAATGTATTCAGAACTTCATAGATCATCATAAAATATTTTAATGACTCAATAGTTATACTTTGAAGAATAGAAGATTTATTTAAACTTGTAGAAAATTAGATGTGTCATTTGATTGATATAAAAACAAAAGCATAATCTAATTAGAGTTCACTATTTCTGATGTTAAAGGACCCATTTTAAAAATCTAGCACAGGGCCATCAAATTCATCGGACGGCCCTGATTGTGTCATACTTAATAATGTCAAAGCTGTAACGTATATAAAAGTTATAGTTTGTTGATTACATTGTAGTTGCAATGATCTTTCATTAAAGGGAAATGATTTGCACACTCGCTCTTTTGATTGGGACACTCTTTTGTATACATTACATACTTGTACAGTATTTACTGTGTGCTTTAACTGATTGTACAATTGAGTGTCCCAATCAAAAGTGTGAGTGTGCCAATCACCTCCCTTCATTAAAAGATGGTCTTTTTTTAGTTATTGCCCATGGCACCCTATCTCTCTAGCTTGTTAATAAGCACTAGCTTGTAAATAAAGTACTTCAGGAAATGGTGTTTGTATTTACTTTTTTTGTGAAAAATGCATTAAAAATAATGATTTTGTTGGAAATTTTTAGTCGAGTCCATTTAAAAAGGTTTTCGGTTGTATTTTAATTTGCTGACACAAAAGCAAGCCCAAACTTTCCCAAAGTTAAAAGGCATCAAGTATCTGACCAAAGGTTGCCCTCTACTTGAAGAAATTTGTTCTCTACTTGCTATGGCTTCAAAATGTTTTGTGTTAAAAGGCATCAAAATCTTTTAAAAATTAAGATTCTTTGTGAATATGGATCTATACTTGAAAGAATAGATGTTGAAGCTCCAAATCTAAGCTATTTTCTTTTAATGTGTAAAAATGAGAAAGCCCCCTTTATGTTTTTGGATTCATGCAAAAAGCTAACAACATTTTGTTATGATGGGTTTCCATTAACAAGATTCAATGACTTTTTGTCTAACTTCTAGTTCCACGAGAATGTAAGTCAAGGGGTCTTACTGTTAATTTAAACTTTTATTGTTAGGGTTAATTGATGTATCGATCGATCAATCGGTTAATTGCTTAAGTCCCAAGCCAAATTCGTTATATTACCGTTATTCTTAATATTACCTTTTATTGTTAGGGTTAGTCGGTTTCTTAATTAACACCCCCCGATCAATTCTCTATAAGTAGAGATGAGGGGGTCGACTATAGTATTGTTATATTTTGTGATCAATCGTTATTTACCATCAGCAGCTTATATTCATATATCGTGTAAACAAAGTCAGAAGCTAGCTAGTTCTCACATTGAGTTTCGATCAGTTTCAATGGTATAGAATATAGAAACTGATGATCGACATGCTGTACAAAAATTGTCACCAACAATGGTGTCGTACTATACCAAAAAGATCCAAAACAAGATCGATCAAGTTTCATGGTTGGGAATCGATGCATTCGCTACTAAAGTTTTAGGGCTTAGAAGATAAGCAAATAGTAGTTGATGCCATACGTGAGTACATAGTGTTGATGGAAACAAAACTGAAGGATATTCATGCTTTAAATTATGTTAAAAGAAACCCATTAACCCTATTGACCAAATAGAAGTAGAGGCAGTAGATAATACTGACCACCATATCAAGCATTCTAAACTCTTGTCCATTATTGATATGCCCCACACGACTAAGAATCACAGACGGGTGTGTTTTAACTTCAGTCTTACAGAAAAGCAATTGAGGTGGAAGGTTAAAAAGTATGGTGATATAATGAACAAGCTACAAGAGATGGTGAAAGGCTGGCCAAATTAAATACGTCACCAAGAAAAGAGGAGGAGGTCGAGAGAAACCCGAAGAAAACTAGCAGCAACATGAAAAAGTTGAAGGGTTTTTTTATTTATTTTTTATTATTATTATTTTTTATGAATTGAATGATATGGTTTTATGAAGAAGTTGTGATTTGTTTTATGTCTATAATAATCTTTATGTGTATAATATCTATGTTTGATGATATGGCTAAAAGACTAAAAGTTAAAAGGAAGATGTTAAGAGGGAGGTTATTTTGACAATTTCTACTTCTCATAGATTAGCTTGTGTGTTATTTGCGTGATCACCAGGTACTCAATGCCCATCGATTTTACACATAATTTACCCCTTTGTTATATAAGACTACTGATTTGTAAAAATCAATTATCATATATAGTATAGATATTCTCTGAAGAATTCAAAGGAAATATGAATTCCCGAGTCGTTCCAAGTGAAGGTGTGAATGGAATCGTGATTTATCGATTTGTGATTCGTGAAGTAAATAGTAAAATTAAGTGAGATTTGATGGGAAATTATAACTACGGAAAGCAAATCTACATTAATAAGCATATAATAAAGCACGTAAAATGATAACGTAAAGCTATTTAAATTTGGAACGTAACTTAATCTAAAAAAAAACTTAAAAATAACGTACGTGCGCAAAATTAAAAGTGATTATAAGGCAATACTAATCCTACGGGAATGAAAACAATTTTCCTAAACTCTAAACGATAAAAGAAAATTGTGGGAAAAAGAAAAATATATTTTTTTACTTTTTAATTAATTATTATGATTTAAAAACTATTTAAAAGAAAATAAATGATTAAAAACTTTTTAAAAAATTATGGAAATTTTATAGTAAATATTTTAAACTACCCTAAGTCTAAGAAAAATAACAGATTTGAAAAAGCTTTGTTGAATAAGCTAATTTTAAGCTAAACAGTTTGTAAAAGCTAGATCATACTAGAAAAAAGAAAGGGCTTAAAAGAATTAAAAGTGGAAGTTATGTTGAGAAAAGTCCAAAGGGCGAGATGGTTTAGTGTGTGGCTGTGTGAGGTGCAGTGAATGAGCAGACCAGGGTTCGAACCCTGGTTTTGCCATTTTTCTTTTTATTTTTATTTTTCAATTTTATTTAACAAAGTAATTAAATACATAAAAATAAACATTTTCTATAACTAAATCTTTGTGTGAAAAGCTGTAATTAAGCAGATAAAAAACAACTAAAGAACAGTTTAGATAAAAGCTAAAACTTAAGGCATGAAAAGTGAAATTTAAAAGCTATTAAGGGATTAAATAGGCTGAACTAATGGGGAAATGAGCTAAGGATGCTAGGAGAGACTGATGATTAGGATTTATTTGGGTGGGTTTGTTTTTGGGTTATAGGTAAATAAGAAAAAAGGGTTTGATTTGTTTAGTAGTTTTTAAGCACCCAATGACCTAAACTGCCAAATTTCTGAAACTTTGGAGGCTGACTTTTGTAACTTTTCAAACTTTCTTTCAGGGACCAACTCTAGCCATTAAATACATAATCACAAGGGACCAAAAATTTGTATTTTTTTTTCATTTTTTAACTTAAAGGACCATTTGTGTAATTTTTGGATTTTTGAGGGACTGAACTTGTAATTCCCAAAAGTTATCAAAAGGTTCAATTGTAATAATGAATAAGTACAAGGGTATTTTTTCATAGTTAAATTCAAAGTTTTACATACCCAGGGACTAATTTTTGCCAATTTTGTAACTGAGGGGTAAAAGTGCCAATTTGTATTAAATTTTATCCAAGGACTCATTGTGAACATTTTGACTTCCCAAGACTAAAGTTGACTTTTGATCATTTAAAACCTTCGCAGGTCTAGTTTTGCCATTTATCAAAGTTCAAGGACTGAAACTGCCAATTATGCAACTTGACTGTTTTTCATCAGTTTTCAAATCCTTTTGTATCTGAAACACATAAAAAAGCACGAATTCAAAGATATTTTATTATTTGTGGTATATTCTGTGTGTTTTCAGATGTTTTTGCAGTCTAAATGTGTAAAGAAATGATGAGCGCTATTTACGACAAGGGGCTTTGTATGTCAATGCTTCATTTGATCATATCTTACAACTACTTGTGAAATAACAAGTTTCTCCCCAATCTTACTCTCCCAAATTTCATCGATGCAAATTGTAAGTTGACTTAAACTACACCAAATGATAAAAATATGAACAATAGCCAGATGCTGATAATCTGAATTTGTTCAAGTTGTAGATCAGGCTTAGTGTTTAAGGCTGCCAATAATTTTGAACAACGTTATACACCATAAGTTCGACGGTCACGCATTACAACACTAGCAATCTTAAACAACCAATAAGGACCAAAGTGAGCCAATTTTTCCCCGAGTTAAAATCTTTAAAGTCGTTATAACATACATCAGCGGTTCAGCTTAGTTCACCATTACAACAGCATGCAAATTCATAAATAAACATATATAAAGACTGCGTTTAATTTTTAATGCACTTGTTAATAATAAATCCGGGCATATAAATAAAGGGTTTGGTCCATTAAATAGCAACTAACTTTTACCAAAGTCCTGTTTTGATACTTGCACTACAAAATGTCCCATTAAATGTCACAAACTTTCACGAGAGTGTTCCAATATGCGCATTTTGGTGACTTGTCATACCACAAAATCTGACACGTCTATTTCTTACGTGACAACTCATCAAAATATACATATTGAAACACTCTTTAAAAGTTTGTAACATTTAACGGTACATTTTGCCGTTCATGTACCAAAACCGGACTTTAGAGAAAGTTAGTTGCTGCTTTATGGGCTAAACCTTAAATAAATAAAAACCATGTAGCATGTAGCATTTATTACAAATTTAAAATCATTTCAATCAAATCAAAATATACTCCATGTCACTACAATCAATTCTATATCCAACACACAAATCATTTCAAATACACATAAAAATATGAAAACTCATTTGTACACATTAACTATCCATCAAGACACACGAATCAGCAAAGGCGGAGAGGGGGCAAACTTTGATAATTTTTAGAAACTACATTATAAATCGGCTCGTTAGGGGGCAAATTACAAAAATAGCCCGATATTTTTAAAAATTTATGCATGAAATACTTGTACAACATAGACATCCTATATTAAAAAAAACTATGTATGCAAATCATTTCCCTAAAAACATAGTACAACCTTAAAACAAAGTATACAATAATACACAAACCTGTTTGTTATAGATATTGAAATAGATATTAAACAGATACCAAAGCCCAAACAACGATCCAAGCACCAACGTCTCCGCCATCTTCGACTTCACAACCACCGCTTCACCACCATCACCAACACCTTCCCCACTCACCTCCGCCGCCTTCACTTCCACACCACCATCACCACTCTCCTTCTCCAACGCCGGTGCCGATATCCAATCACCTAACTTTCTGTTATTATTATTAACAGAACAGCTGATAACAGGTAACCTGTTTGTAGATAAGGATACTCCATTAACAGATCGGAAACTGATGGATGATGGGAGATTGGGTGTTTGGGTGGTGAGTCTGTGATGACGTGGCTTGAGGTTAGGGAGGGTTGTTGAGAGATTGAAGGAAGATGTTTGCATTTTGTGTTTGGTTAGATCTTTGGGAAATGGGGGTTGGTAAGAGTGTTTTTGTGTGTTTTATTGGAGGCTCCGCCTGAAGGAATGAAGAGGGAGAGTGTGTGACGAAGTGTGTGGGGTTTTATTTATATAAATTTGTTAATGTTTGTGTTTGGGTTTTTATTTATATAAAATTTTTTTGTTTTTTTATTGGGATATTCTTTGGGGATATCAGATTTGTTTTTGTTGCACCTTAAATCTAACTACCACTCCTCTCCTATGTTTGGTGATTTGTTTCTATTTCGTTCTAATCAATAATAATTTAAGTGGATATAAGTAAGTATCCATCAAATAACACATCTTGAACTCCTAAGTTTAAATAAAGAAAAAAAAAATCTCACCACACTTCTCTCTCTAAAAAATAAAACACACTTCTCTCTCTAAAAAAAACCCAATCCGTCTGAACCTCCTTCTCCGGCGGTCGGTCTTGGCCGGCCGTCTGGACCTCCTTCTCCCATCCTTTCTTGTATATTTTCTCCTTCCTACAATAAAAGCCTTCTCATAGATCTGTCATCTCCCATCTTCGCCGCTGCTGCCACCGCTGTCTTCAGCTCAGATCCGTTACCATCCGGTTGTTTCTGCTCAGATTTGTTGTGGTTTGTCATCGAGGGTTTGCTGCTGCCTTGGGTTTTGACTTAGATCTGTTTGGTTTTGGTTTGGCTCCTTTAAGGATGCTCAGTTTTATGTTCTATGTATGTTTTATGTACTTTGTGTACTTTTGTCAAGCTACATTTTCATATGGTTGTGTCTACCAAAAGCTCACTTTGGTGATCCCCCCCCCCCCTTGTATGGTGTTGCTGTAGGCTGTCACAACTATTATGGTGTATGTCTTGTTTTGGCTTAACTTGTTACCATGTGTATTTTATGTGGCAAGTTGGTTTCGATTTTGCCCTTTATATCCGGTGTAACTTGTTGTGTTCAAATTACCTCCATTTGTGAGGAGTGAAATAAAATCTCTGTTCAAAAAGAATAATAATAATAATTTAAGTGGAAGATTTCGACATCAGACCGGTCGCTCCAGTGCATATCATTTTTTAGACCTTAAATTTTTGAAAATCCCAAATAAATTGGGCGACTGGTCAACTTGTATAATGCAACCATGAGTCAACAAGTGTCAAAATATGATACGTGAATTGTTTTTTTATTCAGTTAACTAGGACACGTGTCAAACGTAAGCAAAAGGTTTCTGATGCGCGTGATGTGTCGTTGCGGTTTAGCAGTGTTAATGCCTACTCAAGTTTTACATTTATATTTAGCCGACTTATCAATAACACACACACTTAACGAGCAGTGTACCCGGTCAGTTGAATATAATGGTAAGTAGAGTGTCGATCACTAAGAGTGGAACGATTTATCTAGTTAACCTAATCAGTATCTTAATGTCCTAAGTTAGTTTTACAGCCTAATCTAACGCAAGGGGGGTTCAGCATAAGAGACTGGCACAGGTTGGTTTTATTAAAGAGTAAATTAAACTAATGAGCATGAATCAGCGAATAACATACACGTACACAGATAGATAATAGAGACTATAAGAAGACCTGTCCTGATAATTAAGTAGCTTGTTACTTGTTTTATTGCTAGTTTTATATGAAGTGTATATTAGTTAAATCTTTCTCGTTGGATCTCATTATATCGGCGGGTAAACCCTTAATGATTACTTATGACTATCCTATTTATCCAAAGACGTTAGATTAAATAGGCGAGGAAGGGGTATGGCAGCCCAAGCAATGCTCAGCTAGACACAGAGGTTATCAATGCACTAATATAAGTCACCAAAGGCATCATCATATAAACTTTAGTTGATGGGAAAGCAATTTTAAGAGGTGTGTATGATTTTTCGTAGTCACATACACATGCCCATCTATCCTGATGAATTAAAGCGTACTATTACAATAAAACAAAATTACTTAATGAATTGAATACATACAGGACCTTCTTACAGCTCTAATATCTTCGATTTGGGTGTGTCTTGTGTTGCTTCTTCGACTGAACTCGGCTCCTTAGGGTTATGTTGCACACAAAATTCGTCTAGGTCTTGGGGTATTTATAGTTTCTGTCTTAGGGTACGATGCGGCGCATGTAATTGGTAGNTACTATTACAATAAAACAAAATTACTTAATGAATTGAATACATACAGGACCTTCTTACAGCTCTAATATCTTCGATTTGGGTGTGTCTTGTGTTGCTTCTTCGACTGAACTCGGCTCCTTAGGGTTATGTTGCACACAAAATTCGTCTAGGTCTTGGGGTATTTATAGTTTCTGTCTTAGGGTACGATGCGGCGCATGTAATTGGTAGATGCGGCTCATTGACTTAACTTCCCGTGGGGTCCAAGATTAATATATTCTGGAATATTCGTACACCGTCTTCAGATGCGGCGTAACTTGAATCTTTATGCGGCGCATGTCAGTATCTTGGATTGTATCTGGTGAAGTCTTGATAGTGATACGTCGTATGTCAGAAGTGTAATGCGGCGTATCTGGAGTAGAACGAGCTTGATCTTCTTCTTTGACCAAAGTTTCATATGCGACGCATAATAGAATTACATGTGGCGCATTCTTTAAAGTCAGGCAATGGTCTTCGAATTCATCTAAGTGTGATATTGCGGCGTATCTGTTGAGAGAGATACGGCGCATCTTTTGGATTTCAGTAGACTTTTGACATCTTGCTCGTTTTGCTTCATAATTAGTCCAAAATCGCCAAGTTTTACCTATTACTTGTTTTTACCTGAGAATTACTAAAGTAAACATTAAAGTACCGATTCTCATATATAATAAAGTAAAATGATGAGTGTGTAAATACTCATCATTTCTTTAACATTTAGACTGCAAAAACATCTGAAAACACACAGAAATACCACAAAATACATAAAATATCTTTGAATTGTGTTTTTATGTGTTTCAGATACAAAAGGATTGAAAACTGATGAAAAACAGTCAAGTTTGCATAATTGGCAGTTTCAGTCCCTGAACTTTGATAAAATGGCAAAACTAGTCCCTGAAGGTTTTAAATGATCAAAAAGTCAACTTTAGTCCTTGGGAAGTCAAAAATGTTCACAAATGATCCCTGGATAAAAGTTTATACAAATTGGCAACTTTTACCCCTCAAGTTACAAAATTGGCAAAATTAGTCCCTGGGTATTCAAAACTTTGAATTTAACATAAAATACCCTTGTACTATTCATAATTGACAATTTGGAACCTTTTTGATAACTTTTGGGAAATTACAAGTTCATTCCCTCAAAAATCCAAAATTTACACAAATGGTCCTTTAAGTTAAAAAATGAAAAAAATACAACTTTGGTCCTTGTGTTATGATTTAATGGCAAGATTGGTCCCTGAAAGAAGTTTGGAAAAGTTACAAAGTCAGCCCCTCAAAGTTTTAGAAATTGGCAGTTTAGGTCCTTGGGCTTAAAACTACTAAACCAAATCAAACCCTTTTTCTTATTTACTATAACCCAAAAACAAACCCACCCAATAAATCCTAACCCACTACAACCCCTGGCCCAATTAACCCCAGCCCAACAAAACACCCCCTTTATAATAAACGGGGTTTGACCCGTTGACTCCCCCAAACCACTCCCACTGTACACCTTTCCCTCCCACACCANTAGGTCCTTGGGCTTAAAACTACTAAACCAAATCAAACCCTTTTTCTTATTTACTATAACCCAAAAACAAACCCACCCAATAAATCCTAACCCACTACAACCCCTGGCCCAATTAACCCCAGCCCAACAAAACACCCCCTTTATAATAAACGGGGTTTGACCCGTTGACTCCCCCAAACCACTCCCACTGTACACCTTTCCCTCCCACACCACTGAGTCACAAAACCAGGGTGGTTTTGCCACCTATTCTCCTCCACCTCACTCCCAACTCATTAAAGCATCACCATACCTTGTCTCTTCCACCTCCACAACCCTCCAGAAATCCTTAATTGCCACAAAACTGCTCCAAGCTACCTCAAAGACTTTTGGCGCCAAAAGTAGTTTAAATGGCTAGGATTGTTTTGACTCATCCAACGGTGGAAATTCTTGATGGGAAACGTTCAGAAGCCAAGTGGAAGCCTCAAAAGTCTATAAAGAAAGAGAAGGAAGCAGAGGAGAAATATATGTAGTTTTACTTAGCTTATTTTCATGTCGACTTATGTAATTTTGAAATTCCAGTGTATTAATTAACTTTCAAGCTTTGTATTTTATGTTTTCAGAGTGTAATAACTCTTTTTCAAGCCTTCAATCACAGTGTTAATCTCATTTTCAGTTTATGCAAATTTTATCTCAAAATCTCATGATTATGAATGCTGTTCTTAGTGTTGTTATTGGACTCATAGGATCACATAAGCTCCTTATATAGCTTTTATAAGCTATTAGAAGTTTAAAGAACTTGTATAACTTAGAAATAAAAAATACTCAGAAAATACAAAAAAAATAGATCAATAATCAAAAATCAATGTTCAAGGAAGAAGGAGCAGTGGAGCATGGTAAATATTGGATTGCCATGGTATTAGTACCTCAGGGGAGGTGTTAGGTTGGTTTATAGTCCTTGGTAACTAGTTTCTCAGTGTGGTTCACTTGTGAGTCCAAGATTCCATTTTATGCATTTTACTATTGTTTTGCTTAATACTGCTTATATTTGGTTCCTGTGTGCTTATTTGTTGTTGGTTAGTTATAATATTGCTTAAAATGCCCTACTTGCTCTTTAAAATTCATAGTTGCTTAATATTTCAATTTCACAGTTAAGATAGCATGCTTGTGATTTAAGTAATTTAGTTGTTATAATCTATGTTTTTATGCTTAAACTGACTAATCAAATCATCATAAGTCCTCTGGAATCAGTTACATGGTCTTATATAACAATTTACCTTGAAAATCTCATTTTGATATTTTTAAAGGAGTGTTTGGTTCTGAGTTGTTCTCTGAGTTCAAGCTAGTTTATGTTGTTATTGTTGGTTCATGCAAGTCTCAGTAGGTCATAATAACTCAGTGAAGTCATAAAATCCCATGTTCCTTTGATAAAAGTCAATTTTACCTTTGATCTCACCATATGAGTCCACTATTAGGATTTCTAGTTCATAATCTCATCAAATCTTTGCATTAGTTGTTATAATAGCTTAATTTCATCTCATAATAGCATAATACAACATTTTCAGTCATTAGTATTAAGTAGAAACTCAAATAAGTCAAAGGTAGTGTTCAAGTAAAAAGTCAAAATTTCTTAGAAATAATTTTTTGAATAAACTTGCCAATTTTCCATAGGACTTAATATTGCGTTTCATGTTCTGAGCTTTTGAATAATTAATCTTGTGTTGCTTGTATTGCTCAGTGTATTTTTTATAATTTTATTAAGATTAGTGTAACTGCTTATTTTTTAGCTCTTAATTGGTACTTTTTCACATAAGTGTCCTGTGCACAGACTTGACAATCACTTGCACAAGCTTGATTAGTGAGTGTTAGTTTGAGTAATTTGGATTTTTGTGATGCCCTTATGTCTAGTTACTTGATTGAGTGTTGAATTTGCCAACTGCTTATCTGGATTGCTTATATCTGCTTAACTTGTGCAATAAAACAAAACATTACACTGACCATTCAGTGTAAGACAGCAATAATCACAAGCCCATCAAAAGCTCATTACTGAGCTTGTGCTTGAGATCTTTGGTTCTTTTGGAAGCTAAGCAACCCATCTTCAAAGTCTTAAGCTTAAATCTCATTTTCAAGCCCTTTTACTAGGGCTGCTATTGGCTTAAACTTTGTCCCATTCCTATGTACACTCAGCTTTTCAGTGTTTCACAACCAAATTCATAAGCCCTTCAAAAGCTAACCAGTGATCCCCACTTGTCAAGCTTTGGCTTTTTGGAATCCTTACCAGACCATCTTTATAGTCCAATACTCATTTTGTCCTTTTGAGCTTATTTACTAAGCTTAATTTGATCATCTAAGTGACTGTGAAGGGTGTTTGGCACTGAGTGCTTATTGGATTTGCTCAAAAGCTTATAACAAGCTTATTGGCCAAA